>PNEQ01090962.1:37927-83375 GCA_003012365.1 Medauroidea extradentata
GTGTTATTGTTCCCTCTTCCTGGAGTGACGTAGTCTGGCCTGCTCCCCGGACCGTGGTGGACTCCATTGTGTCCTGGGCTCATTACTGGGATCCTCTTGTTCCCACCTGCTGGTACTGGCCTAGGGTCGAACTGACACACTCCTATCTCGTCTGTCGTCACCACTCTGCCTCTGTCTCTTCCCGTCATCCTATAACCATTCTTTTTCTGCCCTGACTTCCATACTAAGAAGTTTAACTACAGTTTGCGCCCGAAATATCGCAGATATTGTTTTCCTTACCATTATCTAATTATTACACCTTCACTACCATTTTAATTGGAAACAAACCAAGGGGGGGGGGGATGAACATATGTAGTTGATGTGAGAATTATAATAATGCTTAAGGACACTGCCTAGCGGGAAATCGGGGTAAAAAAAAATTACGACACCGACATTTCAGGAATGGCTGCAACCTTTTCATATTTTCCCCTTTCCTTGATAAGCTCCTGGATGCTTCGTTATGTCAGGAAGCAGTCAGTGGGCAGATTATACGAACTTGCACACAATATCGTGATTGTAAGTCGGAATCATTTAATATTTACTTAGTACCAGTGATGTTTCACTTATTTAATAAGTGTAAATTCCTCAGGCGTTATTTTTTTTAAAAAAAGTCTGTATTGACTTATTCCTAGAGCCACTGATTTTTTATGAAAAGTATTTTGCTTCAACTTGTTTCAATGTCTTATGTGCACATCTGCAGCTCTGTTTCTCGGCTAGTAATTGGATGTGTTAAATTATAATCGTCTTATAGTTAGAGACGGGAAAAATTCGCGGGTTCACTGACATGTAGGCTAACTTCCAAGAACATCTGTGCACTCAGTAAGACATCAGCAGTTCATTGGCTTATCTCGGAAATAGGGATACCACATGATTGGTCATGCAATCAGCTGCTTCTTCATTATCAGCTCAGAGCCCAATATGAGGTTTCAAACTAGTCAAGGGCAAGTAGCGAAAGTGACGCGAACTTGAAGTATTTTGAATTCTAGCCTGTGCCCAAATGAAAACGAGAGTTTTTCAGGTCTCTTCTTACGGTTCCACCGCAAATCACAGTTTTTTGGTGTTACAGTGTATATTAGTCCCATTGCCAGAGTCCTTTTAGGGCCGTATCTATAAACGGTTTTCGAATGACAACCAACTGCTATCCCCATAGAGAAAGCATTGGTGAGCAGCTGGTTGTCATTCGAAAGAGGTCATGACGCGTAGCTACAGATGTGCGGATAGGCTAAGACAATGGAAAAATGTTCGTGCAAAACTGTTTACATCAAAGATAAGAGGTTTTTGCTTATGCATAGTGTGTGTAGTGTAGCCTACAAGTTATTTAAGGGAAGTGATTTTGATCAGCGAGGTTAGCTCCTGTGCGGAGTGACATGGGTAGGAACCCTTGGTTATTTTTGCACCGCTTTGCTTCAGTGCCTGCTGTACACACCTGCAACCCTGCTTCTTGGTCATTTATTAGATGTTTTTAACTCTCAGCGTCTTGATGTTCTACCCGCTAATCACAGACGTGTGGCGTTTCACTAACCTTGTTGTGATTGGCACAGTCAAATAAGTGACATCCCTACAGAAAGGCGCACTGTCAATAACTACAAAGCAGAGCTACAGGTGTGCACACAAAGCGTTGAAGCAAAGTGGGGCAAAAATCTTTTCGCGAAAATTAGGAGTGTTCAGACATGAGTAGAGATGATGGTATATCGTGAAAATATTTTGTTACAGCTTCTCCTCAAAACGCTGTAGTTTCTTGCTACTGATTTGATTGGGTGATAGACTTCTGACACAACTTAGCTGTCTGCAGACCAATAACAGGCATCAAATATGTACAATATCGGGATTCTTATTGGCTCAGTCAAATTGGGTAACAGCTCCAAGTACAAGCTAAAGCCCGTTATCTTCTGGTAAGCTGAACGTGTGTTGAAATCCAGCAAACATTCAAGTTTTCCCGTGATAAATCATCATCTCTAGACGTGAGGTATGGAGCAGCGCTGGAAGGAAATGTCAGGTCCTAGAGAAATCGAGTAGATTCCCGTGTGCTAACCTTGGTCGATCCTGCCGGCAATCGAACCCGAATCTCTCCTTGGTGGAAGATGAGCGTTAATCTCCTACAGGTCAGTGAACCCGCGAATGTTTCCTGCCACCTTACACAGCAACCCCCCCCCCTCCTCTAAACTTCTGGACATGCTAGGCCACGTGAGGCATGATGAATTACCAGCCGGCTGGGCAGGTCGAGGACGGGCGCGAAGTGAACGCAGCCCCTGGCTTCCCGTGTTGCGGGCAGACGTTGCAGAAATGGGAAGGAAAGCGCGCGCACGACACAGGTGATGGCATCTTCGTCGCGGAGTTGCGCAAGGGCCGCGGGGGTATTTATGACGGATGGTGTCGATGGCTGCTGCGATGCTGCTAGAGAACGCAGAGGTGGGCGTGTGAGGCAAGAACAAGGCGAGAAAGCGCGCTCACCCGGGGTGACGACTGGCTGGGGCAGGACATGAAGCAACTACCCCTTCTTCGCTCTGCGTCACGGGGTGGTCGCTGACTTCATAGGTCTCTTACCTAAACAACATGCGCGTGTTAAAAGAGTCAGTGATAGTCATCATCTTGAATTTTTGTATTTTGTGTCATAACTTTTCTTCTGGGTACATTTTTTGGAACTTTAACCTAACTACGGAATAGAGTACATATTGATACAATTTTAGACACCATAAATCTTTATTTCCCGTTACTGTTGTTATAGATAGAATTACAGTTAAGAAAGTAATAAGAATTTCGCGAAATCTTCCTCTCCCAAACTATGAAACATCTACCACCTACTGAATGAACCTTGTGTGAACACTCAGTAACAGGCGCCACTTACAGATCAGCGTTACAGCCAATGATTAAGGGCCCCAATTTTTGGCGAAAATATTACTGCACAAGTTCGTTTAAGTGCCTTATATGCAAGTATGCAGCTCTGTCTTAGGACCAGTGATTAGATGTTTTTAAATCGTGCACCTTAGTGGACGCCAGTTTTTTTTTTGGCATGGCAGCAATGAGGTCGATAAGTTGAGTACAACACGTCCGTCAAACACCTCATCGCCTCTAGGCGCGAAGAACTAAACTATCGTGCTGTATTTTTGAAGGATGTGTTTTTCAATGGGACATCAAGCGATGACCCTGTTATTTTATTTGTGGAATGTATGTGGTAAAGTCCTATGCAGGTTTCTATGATTTTCTTTTACGATCACGGTGGAAATTTTCTCAGCTACTGCAGTGTGAAACAGTCACTTTTAGCACTTTTTGAGGTGCTTGGTAATCATGTTTTAATTAGCGCACGGCATTTTTAAAATCATAGGGGCACAGTTTGAAGTGTGTCTTCTTTTCGTAGATAAACACATTGGAAACATTTTTAATAGTTATACAAGAAAAAATACTTTCCGTACCACACTACAGCATGGATCACGCGCCCGGCCCACTAACTCTTGACGGTTTAGGTTGTACAAGTCACAGACGTATGGTATCGCAGTAACCTTATTCTGGTTGGTACGTTCAACTGAGAAACGTCTTTCCACAAAGACACGCGGCCAATAACAACGAAGCAGAGCTGCAAATCCGTATACGTATGACGTTGAAACCAGTTTGTGCATAATTCGTTTCACCAAACGTCTGTGACGCTAGCAATTACAGTAATGAATGTGACAGCATTTTGATAACATTGCCGTAGTAATTTTCTTGACACCGTTGTTGCTGTATAATTAAATACTCTTTACCAACTGTAATTTTCCCGATTTTATGACGCTGTGGGTGAGAAAACTTCGTTAACTTCGCCGAAATACTGGTGACAAAAGTATTTCCTCCAGAATTTTAATTACAGGAACAGGAAATTTTAATAATTTGGTAGCAATCAAATTATTCAAAATTTCAAAAATTATAGAAAAAATAAATTATTTTAAGATGACGGCAGGTGCTCAGCCGTAAACACAGAAATAAGGTAAAAATTGATTTTAAACGTGACTGGTAATGAAATACAATTCTGTTCTGAATTTAGGGAATGTTATACTTTAGCGACCTAATAAACCTGTACAGTTTAGTTAAGCTTTCTGTTAATTATTTCTATATTAATTAAAAGGGATTTTTTTCTCTCGTAATTACTACGGAATTTTTGTTTTAGTAATTAAAAAACTGTCTGTTCGTCGAGTTATATAATTTCTAACGTCACGCGTGGAATTGTAATTACCGCGAAATGAAAATATTAACTCAGCCTTTTACAAAACCAGGTTATAAATAAGTCCAAGAAAATAACGTTATATAATGGTTTTCCCACGTTTTGATCAACGTTTTGCGTGTTATGTTTTTCTGTCGATGTATACAAATTTAAAATTTTATTTACTTTGAGACATTTAGGCGAGTCGGACGCCTATATCATTAGAAAAAAAACGTCAAAAGCTGTTAGCTGTTTATGATCGTAGTTTGTACTTGTTTCTGAACACATTCAGAATTATTCTGTGGTATATAGTCACTGAGCTGTATAGAAAAGTGAACATATAGGGTTAATAGATAGGCTCTATGTTGGATAATGGAGACGGGCAGACAATTTTTGCTTCCAAAATAATCTCTAATATACCTTAGTATATTTCGCCTTCACAGAAGAAAACGGTTTTGTGGTGGCTACAAAATGTTTTGTCAATGTAGACCTCACGAAACAATTTTGTAGTGGTTACAACATTTTTGTAGTCACTGCAAAACTTTATTGGGGACAGCAAAAAATGTTTGTGTTCACTACAAAAAAATTGGTAAGGTCCATTATGACAAAAAATATTTTGTGGTGACTAAAAAGTAGAGACCTGCAAAATTCGCGTTATTTTGTGACAGCTGACTAGACTCCAAGTGACTATAGGCTCGTTCGACGTGTCCAGCTGGTCGATATTGTCGTGACTTGCCGCGGAGAATGCTTACACGGTAGAGAGGCCAATCTCTGTAAAGACGTAACACACGTAAATGACAACACATAATAGTTCGTGGCCAATTGTATCACAGATTATGCTCTGTTACGTACAGGAAAGTGAAGTTTAGTCTGCTACCAAATGATAGCGCGAATTTTGCATCTCTCTACTAATAAGTTTTTTTTTTCTTTTTTTTTTTTTTTTTTTTTTTTTTTTTTTTTTTTTTTTTTTTTTTTTTTTTTTTTTTTTTTTTTTTTTTTTTTTTTTTTTTTTTTTTTTTTTTCCCAGTGTTATGTGAGTAGTCGACATTACAGTATTTGACACAGGTCAACTATTTGATACACATGGCACGTGTTCAGTGTTTCTACAAGAATGAATGCTGGTTGGTGAAGACACCTGATTTTGCCGATTAGATTTTTGCACTAGTGTGTTTCAATGCCTTGCGTACACGTTGAAATTCGTGTCAGCGTTTCGATTATTAATTTATTTTACTAAACTATTTCGCGCGTATTAAAATTGATCATCTACGAAAAGAACACACATTTCAGTGTATAACTTTGTAAGTTTAAAAATTCGGTACTCGTATTTTAAGTATGATTCTCGGGCCTGCCAAAATGGATAAAAAATTATTTCCCAGACTGCCGTATCTGGGAATATACCAACCAGATTATAAAAAAAACGTTCAAACAGAAGCCCGCGGTGGACTTTAAAATATACTTGCCACAAAAAAAATGATATGGTGACCGCCATAAAAAAATTGATACTAGCTAAGTTCTACACGTCACGTGAGTGGTTGCGCGTAGAGGTGAAACTGCTTTACATACGCCGTCTGACAGCGACCTTGGCGCTTTATCGATTTTGGGCCTTACACACTAACGTGGTCTATATAGGGAGCCGCCTTAAGGGCGTACCAAAGGGGAAAAAAATATATTTGTGTGAAACTATGAAACGTTAGTTTGGTAGATCATAAACCTTTTACAAAAAAAAACATTTGCTCAGCTAGTTTTCCCATAATGGCATTTCAAAGTCAAAATTTGCATGATTTTAGTTCGTACACCCCCGTCCCCAGAAACCCGATCCACATAATGAAAGAAATAATTCACTGCAATAGTACATGTTTCTTGCTAGAGCTTTACGTATGTTAAAAACCCAATACAAAATATTTTTGTATTTTAAAAGAAATTATAGATGTTTCAAAAAATTTTCAAAATTCAGAAATTAAAAAAAAAAAATACAAAACATGGTTTGAGTGAGTGTTGATATACATAAAGCTCTAACCAGTGACATGTTACTGTGAATTAATTCGTTTCATTGTGTTGATTAGCTCTCGGAGGGTGTATGAACAAAAACATGCCAATCTTGACTTCGAAATACCAGTATGGGAAAACTAGCTGAGCTAATTTTTTGTAAGATTATTTTGCACTCCCAAGTAATGTATGCAAAACTAACACCGTTTCATACAAATATAAACTTATGACTTTTTCCCTCTGGGACGCCCTTAACAGCGAAGTCTTAAGATACGGTGAGGGTGATGTGAGGTGAAGGGACAACAACAGCCTTGTCCGAGCCGGGATTTGAACCCAAGACCTCTTATACCGTAGACCTGCGCCTAACGGACTATGCTACGGACCCCGGCTCTCTAATCACTGACCATGAATCAGAACGCCAGATGTGCGCGCAAGGCATTAAAACAAGTAGCTTTAAAAATTATTTGCGCGAAAGTCAGGCGTCCCTTCTTATTGGTCCAGTAATAATGGGAACACAATAATAACATTACTGTTACGTAAATACCCTGCTAAAAATTACAATTTCCTAGGGGAAATCACTTTATCTGCTCGTAATGCATTCGGTCTGGTTGAAATTCACGAGCTTTCGAAAGGGTGTAGAGTGTGGCTTCCCTGGACACACGGAAAAAAATATTTTGTGTCCGCTACAAAAACATTCTGTTGACGCCACTCACGGCAAATACCATGCGTGTTTGATTCACCGTTGTTATGTGCAATGATTGTTTTATCACTTCCACATTGTGTCGTCTGTCGTGCATTGCTCCAGTTTTATCATGAGATCGTAATGCTCAAAACACTCGGCCGTTTGATTTACTTACAGGAATGTACCTGTAAAAGTCCCCGTTGTTGTATTTCTTATATGTTACGTAAATGCCCAAGGTCCTGGGAAAAAAATTTTCAGTTTAGTAAAAATAAAAAAAAATGATAATTTGCAAAAACATTGCAGCTATTTTGTTGGTTTTGATAGCGTTATAAAAATAGTTTCTCAATAACTACACTGAAATAAAAGGATTTTTTTTGTAGTCACCATACCTCTGTGACAATAGGAGCAGTAGTCATTTGATTGTTAATATATCTGGATTGTTCTTACAACAATTTGCTCTGTAGAAGGAACAAAGAATTTTTTTCTAAAGAACGTATTTATACTTCTTCAGAGTATATTCACAGAAATAACAGTTTAGTATGCTGGGCACAAAATGTTTTGTCAATAAAGACCTCACCAACATTTTTTATAGTGGTTAAATTTTTTTGTAGCCTCCACGTAACTTTATTTGGAGCAGCAAACATGTTTTAGTTGCCATTACAAAAAACAATGGTATGTTTTTTTTAGTAATTGTTGTAGCAAGAATCAAAATAGTACCGACAGTATAATGGAACTGTTGGCCCTATTTTTTTTTGTAGTATGGCAACTACAGTAATACTTTATTTGGTGTAGCCTATAGTTATATGTCGAATAACGTGGTGTATTATAATTTCTTACTTTTTATAGCTTTTTTCTCCGAAGAGATGTGGAACCTGTGTCACAAGTTTCGGCCATGTTTGGATCGGACTGGTGAGACTGGTTTTTTTTAACACTATGGAAACCATGCATTATGTCGTAAACGTGTTAATAAACATTTTTAATGTGGTTTGTGCTCGCAGAAGAGTTGGGAAGGTTCCATTGTCGACTTGAAACGTGGTCAGGAACTATTAGCGAGCTCAGAGACTGCGGTATATTGGGCCGGTAGGTTCCGCGGAAATATTTGTGTGCCACTTTGTTTTAATGCCTCGCGTGCACAGCTGCAGCTCTGCTTTGTGATTATTGGCTGCGTGTCTATGCTATAGAAGCGCCGCTAATGTGATTGTGCCAGGCAGAACCAGTTTACTGAGGTACTATGCGTCTGTGGTCAGCGGATAGAACAGCAAGATACCGAGAGTTCAAAACATCTAACTATAGGTTAGAGACATTGTTAAATCTCGGGAAAAGTTGATTGTTTGCTAAGCTCCAACATTCTATGTACAACACTGGAGGTTTTTCGCCTACACTATTATCTGTTAAATCCTCGAGTGTTTACGTATATACGTGGTCCATGTAACTTTAAGAATGAATTAGCAATGGCATGTTTTTGTTTATTTATTTTTAAGAAATTAATCATTCCGGGCGAACATACTGACGTGCCGTGGAAGAAAACACCTGATGAGTACTTTTCATACCGATAGTTTAAAAATCTATTTCTGATTATATTTACGAATGTTATAGGGATATTGTGTCATTTATGGCTAATACATATCGTTATAAGCCACTAACCAATCAGTTAGGGGACTTTATGCGAGAAACACGGGTGAAATGTTTTGCATCAACATTGCGTAGGCAATGCATAGCTCGAGAGTTTTCACGAGAAATCTCGTACAATAGTAAATTTTGTGTCTTGTAAACAAGATTTAATTTTGTGTTTTATAAATGCTGC
This sequence comes from Medauroidea extradentata, assembly GCA_003012365.1. Lineage (NCBI taxonomy): Eukaryota > Metazoa > Arthropoda > Insecta > Phasmatodea > Phasmatidae > Medauroidea > Medauroidea extradentata. The sequence goes on from PNEQ01090962.1 coordinate 46,610, forward strand.
TTTACCGAAACGGGCGTGTAATTAATGCTCAAACATTTAGCATTTGATGCTCTAGCATGTTTTATCGTACGTCTTGATATTATTCTTAAACTTAAGTTTTGAATAATGGCTGGAACCACTAGTTTTTCGTGGTAAGATATTTTGACCATTTAGTTTCAGTGCCTTACGTGCACATCGGCAGCTCTGATTCGTAGTTATTAGAAGTGTGTCTTTGCTCAGACACGTCTCTCATTTGACTGCACCAATCAGACTAAAGCTATTGGGACAGCACACGTCTGTGATTTGCCAGCAGAACCTCCAGACGAGCGAGAGTTGAAATATCCAGTCAACCACCGACCATGAAAAAGAGCTGCGTATTTGTACATTAGACATTGAAACAAGTTCGTGCAACATTATTCTCGCCATAAAATCATGGTTCTAATAAAAGCTTGGAGATTAGTGAAATTTACCACAGTATTCTAATTTACTAATAAATGTGTTGAATAAGCTCCCAACGTTTTTTTTTAACATTTTTCAAGACAGTGGAGCTCCCCCCTTTCTGTTTTCAGTTTTGCCACTTAAATGTTTAACAGACAGTCCTAGCGGACCACTCGGGGCCTGTTCCCAAAAGTTATTTAGTATTCAGTAATTCAATATTGTTCGATTATTGCTGCCCATATTTAAAATGTAATAAGGTACGTTGCAATTAAAACGAAATTCACGAAATACGTCACGCAAGGCGCCCGTTCAAACGCATGGTCGTATTCCACATCTGTCGTTTCGCAGTGTCTGTACTTTTTTTAAAGGGCAATAGAGAACTTTGGCATTCCTTAATTTTTCTTGCGTTTTTTTTTTCGTCGCATGTAAAAACCTACATAGCCTTCAACTAAATATCTGTCACTATGACATCGTTGCGCTGCGTGGTCGTTACAAACATGTTATTAAATCAGCCCATATTCCAGTGTGTATAAAATAAAAATTAATCAGCAAATTTTATACTAGTCACGTTTAACAAGGCGTTACAACGTAGAACAACGCTTGTTAATGCGTTGTATAGATTACAGTAATTATGTCCGTCAAGTATTTCCGCCGAAGTGTACCAGGCAGCTAGTGATATTTTGAAAGTTGTTTTCATTTGTCCGGAAACCGAGTACATAGTATTTAACTCACGTTGCGCGACCCACGCGAATTTTGTTTACACCTCAATCAGGCGTTATCGCACTTCAACAACAATTTGTGGTAGTTACGTTACTTGTGCGACTTCCACTTCCGTCAGCATCGGCACTCCTAGGGCTGTTCTGAGATCCGCACGGATACTTATCGTATTGATTAAAATGTCGTTACTCTTCAAAGACACACTACTTGACTGAATACCCCTACGTTTTGTTTTATTATTTCTTTTCACACACGTCTAAATATGCCGTTATTACTCTAGCCACACATGACGGCATTCGGTCATCTGTTACTTGCAACTTTGTTTTTGGTTCAAAATTTCTCCAGGGAGTGTATTTTTAACTGTGATCCAACCGAGAATAACTGTATATCCCTTTGAATTATGTATTTTTCTAAAATGAATTAGAGTATTTTCCGGTCCGTAATCATAACTGAATTGTCAGAGGACTTTCTGAAATTGTTTCTTCATGGGAGCATTATTATTGATGATATTGTGTATATTTCGGTTCATAACTATTAGTTTTCATTTAAAGGTGGTGAATAATTATTATCTAAGTGCTGCATAGTTAATTTACTCTGATTAATGTGCACAAGACAAGTTTCGGTAGTTAGCCAAGCCTCTTTTTTTTTAATTTTGAAATAAACCTTTCCAAAATGTAAAATCAGACGAGATTATGAAAAATGTAGCATGAATTGTTACAAACGGGTTGTTGCCTACCTCAGAGCTCTGACGTAAGCATGGGTGGGGATTTGTATGCTAAATAATGTTAGTTAGGGCTCAGACACCTTGCAAGATATCGCTTTCTGACAAAAACAATATTCTGCACTGAGAAGAGGAAATTGTATTTGCTACGTGAATGAAAATGTAGGAAAAAAATCTATTCGCGAAGACCTCCTGTTTCGTGGTATCCCCATGAGGTTTTTGAGAAAGTGTTCTCAGTAAAACTCCAGCTTTGTTGGGAAAGTAGAGTCAGGATTTTGTGTAGCACTTGGTTTCAGTGCCTTGTATGAACATTTGCAACTCTGCTACATTGTCAGTGGTTGGCTGTCTTAACTCTCACTTGACTTGGGTTCTAGTGGCAAATCACAGGGTATGATGCCACAATAACCTTATTCTGATTGGTGCTGCCGAATGAGACATATGTCTGAATATAGACACGCTGGCACTACCATGAAGCAGAGTTGCACATATGCACGTGAGCATGGCCGTCTTTAGTATAAGGCCGGAGTCTTGAATGTGGCAACACTGCATCGGGGGCCTGCTGCTTGTCACTTATCGCTAGAGACAGGAAAAATTTGCGAGTTCACTGCCCGGTAGGCTAGCCTTCAAGAATATATATGTACTCAAGCAGACAACAGCTGTTCGTTGTCAACTCGCTGACAGAGTAAAATAGGCCCGAATTTAGTTACACTTTTATTATTGGCTTATCTACTTCAAGGCGGTATCAGTTCAGTCAACGACCAATTTGTGAAAGTAGCAGAAACTTACAGTTGCTGGAATTCTAGCTTGTGCCTGAAGAAAACGCGAATTTTTCAGGTCTCTACTTATCGCCCACCCTAGTCCATGCAACGTGTCTAGATGCAGCTTTAGTGGCGTTTACACGTCTTCACTGACTAGGGTTACCCATGAGTGACCGGGAGCAGGCCTCCGATCCAGCGTTGCCACATTCAAGACTCTGGCCTTCTACTAAAGACGGCCACGTGAGGCAATGAAAATATGTTCTCGTGACGAACTAGATGTATACGACATATTGCAGTTTCATGACAATGACTGCGGTGCAATAGTAGAATGTGGTCGCCATGCGAGGGTGAGGGTAGGGGTAAGACGCAGAATGAGGGGGAGGGTTACGGGAGAAAGCGACGGCCTACGAGCTGAAGACGAGACTGACAGTCGCACGCGCGTCGCTGCCGGCCCCATGACGGACTGAGAGGTGGCAGATATGATGGTGTGGAGAGGTGAGTTCAACCTCTCGTATTCATTTACAAACTATAACTAAAGATTGGTGGTATATCGCGATAACGTTTTGTACCAACATAACAATAGGCATCAAATATTAGGATAGCGGGATTCTTATTGACTTAGTCAAATAGGGTAACGGCTCCATGTACAAGCAAAATATAGTAAGCTTCTGGTACGCTGAACGTACGTTGAAACCCAGCAAGCAAACATTCATGTTTTCCCGCGATAAATCATTTCTAATTATAACATTTTCCATTTCTTCTTCTGTAGTGGTCCATTCGAGAATTGCTTGCCACTCTTCACGTATTTCCTCTTTTCTCTTAACTTCTACTTAGGTCTTATATCCCACATGTTTCACCATCTTCTGATTTTTGGATGGAAAGCATTTTGCCACATGTGCACATCTGCAGCTCTTTGGCATTATCAGTGAATTTGATGTTTTTAACTCTCAGGATCTCGGGGTTTTACTGGGTAAATTAAAGGTCCTCGATGTCGCCGTAATATTGTGCTGATTGGCGCAGTCAGTTGACCGACGTCTATGCATAAGTGCACTCTGCCAATAACCATGAAGTAGAGTTGCAGATATGTACGTAAGCTGTTTTGCTGCAAAATTCTTTTCACGAAAAATCTGTGACTCTATCCGCGTATCTTAACTGTGGTCTTCGTCCACGTCTCTTCCTATCGACATACCCCTCTGTGATAGCATCCAGGAATCCTACATGTCTCATTAGATGATCTTTATGTTGTACTCTTGTCTTAACAGTTGATTTTCGATAGCTGCTCTTCTCGCCCACTCTCTTCATGACCTCCTCATTTTATTTTGAGCATGTGTGTAAAACACCACACAATAATAGAACTTACCCAGCCGACTTGAATTTATAGACCTAGTGTTTTTCTCATAAATCAGTATTTCTAGAAATAGCATTACGTTATCCACGTTGCCAGAGCACTTTTTTTTAAGGGAACTTTTTCGACTCCACACAGCGTGGTATCCGTTAACTGTTGTTACAACTGAGTCGCTTGCGTAAGAGACTAGCCTTTTTTTTTACAGCTGTTGCCCGTTAAAAGTTTTAAAAAATTCAGAGGTTACAACGATTTCAGAAGCTTTGAAAATATTTTGTCTATGCTCTGTCATGCCAAAAATACATAAATACATGCTGGTAGGGGTCAATGTCCATTAATATTTGGACAAATACTTTCGGATTTATATACCAATGTTTTTATATGCGCATCACCTGATGACACTGAAAGACGATAATTGAGTTATGATGTTAAAATTATATTTTACTAATTATGTCGTAATTTTTGGTCTGAATTTATAAGTCCCTCGCAAAGTTGTTATTTTATTATTATTATTTTACGTTCCTGCGATTAGTACAGCACAAGATATTCATAGACTACACGGGGGTTAGGTCACCAGAAAACGATAAAATTTTTCACATTAGTGTTTGTTGTCGACCAAACTAATTTAAAACAAGGTTTTTCGCGATTTGTTAACTTTATGTTAGTGGAGTATCTCAATGAGTAATCTACTGTTACATAATTTTCGTATATTTTGTAAATACAGTTGTGAAAATTTAACAACACACATATACATTTTTTTAAATTTAATTTTTTACTCCGAGTTTCCTTTTAGTCAGAGTAACTGGGTGAAGCCTTCGTAGGTGTTAAAAATTTAGCAATTGTATTTTTAATTTTGTCATGAAATTTAAAATAAAACTACTTGTAAACCACGTAACGAAATTCCAAGAAACGCCGTAGTTGATTACTTGTAATTTAAACAACCACTGTGATACAGCACTATTATTATGCAGTGCATTTTTCAAAATTACTGTTAAGTCAACTAAATATCATGTTGCCAGGAACATTTTGTTCGGTGCTGAAAAAGTGCTGGGCTCCCAAAAAAATATTGTAAATATTTTAGATTAATGGAATTTGTTTTAGTGAGTTTCATATTTTATTTCACTTGCATGTTATTTTGTTGGTTCCAATATTCAACAGATTTGTTCCTATATACGACATTGTACATATGGCTGGCGTTTGTTATTGTAGCCCTACAGTTAACACACCCTCTGTTCGCGTTATCTGGTACAGAGAAAATGTTAAGTAGCTGTGAGTGTTACATCACTTACTTTCTGCACGCATGCTAATTAATTAATTAATGTTGTTTCATGTAATGGTAAATTAGAAACACCTTTTTTTTATGTTGTATGCACGCCTGCTTTCATCATTGCCTTTAGTCGCAGGCCAAATGTCTGATTTATATATAGCTGGTCAGTCATCATAATTCCTAGCTAAAACAAAGTGAAGTTTCGTATTAAAATATGTGCGCTGTACCATTTTAGAGTATTTCACACGGATGAGATCCTACAACGGCGTTTTCGTTTTTTTTTTTTTTTTAACAGTTTTACGAAGCAAATTTACAGAAATGTTTTTTTTTCTTTGAGCACGTAGTCATTTAATGAAAGGCATACACCGCTAAATCATAGCACGTTAACATCACAAGATAGGAAAATAACACATTTTTGTTGCTGTTATTTGTCCAGTGATTTTTTTTTTTTTTTTTTGTTAATTTTGAGACTGGCATCTTTTATAATTCGGACACGTGTGCTGATGTATCCTCGTGATTAAATTAAAGCTGTTATCAGAAGGGAGCAAAAAAATCCAATTTTTTTGGTACTCAGCCTTTGTAAGCTATCGCTTCACACGATTATTTAATTCGCTTTCTGTCTATTTGCTAGATAATAAATTTTTGTCGTATTATAGGCCCTTTATTAAGGCTTTTCCTGGCGGTTGTTTATTTGAGTATAAAAACTGTTGAGAGTTTGTAATCCTCCTTCAGTTATATCATAGCGTCAATAAAATAGTCAAGTAATTAAATTTTTAATTGTTTTTACTTGGCGAAGTTTTTTTTTATTTCAGTAAGTTTATAAAACCAGTTATATGCGCTGTTTTTTTTTTTTTTCGTAAGTAATGAGTCTTATGTCATATGAACTTTAAAATTCGCTGAAATTTCTATGCGTTATAAAGTAGGAACATTTATAAAAAATGTGCAATGCAGGCTCTGATTAATATTGTATTTGTAGGTAGATAATGTTCGTCATAAAATTTGATGCAGTATTTTTATTGTTAATTCCGGGATTTATTTTTTCGTCTTAAGCTGTAGTCCAGAACGAAGCATTTTTATTTTACGCGTAAGTGTTCCATACATTCGTTTTTAAAAAGTTTCAATTTTTATTCATGCAAATATGTGGGTTTATGTCAATTTTTACAATAAAGGCGCGTGATTGCGTAACATTCTCCTTTCCTTCACATTTTTGTTTTCCCTTCTACCTTTTTTAACTGTGGTGTATAAATATACAAGTAAGGTTTAAGAAAATCGTTATGGTTTGAATAATTGCTGTAACGGGATATATATTTTTTGGCAATTTACTTACATTTTGTCGACTAAAAACACGCTTAATTTAAGCGGTACCGTGAACGTCTAACTTTGGTGTAAGCACTATCTTACCGTCTGCAGTTTGCGTCACAGTTATCAATTGTTCCAAATGTAATTTCTTGGTTCACTATATGTTTAGTTTTTTTTCTTTTTTAACAAAAATAATTTGGCTGATTGTTGTATTATTAAAATATTCTTTCTATATTGTTATTAACTTCTCGTAGACAGCGAGCTCAGCAGAGACACACGCAACTCCACACAACTTTACAGAAAGATAGGAACTTGGAAGAAAATGGACCAATACCTATGGTAAGAAGCCATAATAGAATTCACCTGGAGTGATTTCGGCAAGCCATGGAAAACTGAAATCAGAATGGCCGTAGCCGAGAATTGAAGCCGGGTGCTCCCGAATGTGAGTCCAACGCTTTGCCTTTGAGTTACAACTCTTGATTTAAATATTAATTGCGTGTGTGTCTTCGATTTTCTTTATTTTGAAGCAGTTATGACGTACTTGCACACTTTACCTTATTTAATTAATGACAAACGAAGGGGAACTTGGAGTCTATGCCTTTGCCAGGATTCGAGTCTAGGACTAGTCGCGTCACGAGGAATCGCCCGTCTGAACTAAGCCACAGAGGTTGCTAACAGGATATAGTCCATTGATGATTTCTCGCCGTTTGTTTCTCCCCTTCTCTCTGTCGCTTGTTGTTCCACCCCCCCCCCCCTGCTCCACACCCATGAATGACACTTCCACCGACAGGAAGTTGATTGTTCTGATTCAACTTAACACTTGCTATGACATTCGCCTGACAGAATTAAGCCCATACACGCACACACTCCAGCGGTCATTATTGTTTATCTGTTAATTGGAAAGTTTCGCTAACTTAATCTCCTATCGGCTTTTCAAAGGCGGCGAAGTCAGTTAATCTCAGTTATTATTGTGCTTAATTGAAAGGCGTAAGTTATTAACGTACCGAGCGATGTAGCGCAGATTCGCGTTAGGGAGGACCGGGGTTCGATTTTCCGGCTCTGGCCATCTTGATTAGTGTTTTCCATGGTTCCTCGAAACCGCACCAGCCGAATGCAAGGACGGCCATGGCCGATTCCTCTCCCAGTTCCAGTTCTTATGTCGGGTTGTCTCAAATAACCGCGCTGTTGGCGAGGCGTTAAATAACGCTTACCTTAACGAGTTCAACGTCACAGAATATATTACAATTTTTTTTTGTGTAGAGCTGCCGTCGTGATGAGGGAGAAAGTGTCTTATTTATTGCTAAGTAATGATTCTCAGTTAGAGATGATGATGGTTTATCGCTGGAGAACTCGACTGTTTGCTGGGGTAATTTGCGAGTAGAACCATAAGACATGTGATAGTTAAAACATCCAATCACTGACTGTGAAGCAGAACTGCAGATGTGCACATAAGTCACTGAAACAATCTGAGGCCATGACCCTACCAGTCTTCCATTCCACAAGAAACTGCAGCGTTTCCAAGGGTATGTTGGCACAAAACATTTCCGCTATATACCATCATCTTTAATCATAAGGTAGATTTTTTTTGCGAAATTTAAAGGTCCCTAGATACCTGTAATAATAGTTACATAGGGTTCGCGTATTGCACGTATAAGAAGTACGGCGATGTTGTAAGGCACGTGTGCGTATGAATGCATGTAGGGGAAAGGGGGGACTTTTACTTTCCGGGGCGCGAGTCATGCTACTGGGGCACGTCGTGTTACCCAAGCCAGGGGGCTCCTTCCTGGCCAAGCCCCGCTTGTTATCACGGTTATTAGAGTATGTCTTCACAGTCTGCTGGACGCCACGTAACACGCGTGCGTCGTCGCCTGCACCTACTTGCTGCCTGGCTTCCGGTATCGCTACTCTTCACTCCTGCTGGTCGAGTCGTACCAGCCCGCCTTCTTCTGTCCACAACCACGGTCTTCTGCCTGTGTTCTGTCCGCTACGAGGTGCCAGCTCGCTTTCCTCCGTCTCTTTAAGCTCGCTTGGGTAAGTCACCGGACGGTTAGTACTCCTTGTCGGTGGGACAAACAGTCCCGGATTCGAGTCCCGGCCGGAAAAGGGATCCTTAACCGAAGATTGCCGAAGTTTCCCTTCTCCGTCGGGCAACTTATCAACGAAGAATGAACGATTCAATTTAAAAGCAATGTTATGGAATCATGCATTTATACTAATGCCCGTCTTTAACAAATTGTTTTATTTACTATGTTGAAAAGTTACGTGATGTTATGAAAGTACATTCTAAAAAATGCATATTTACAACACGAAAATATGGTAACTGTCCCATACTGCGTCTGGGATAATAACTTCCTAAACATTTTAGGAAGTTTTTTTACAGTAAATATAATGAACATGGAAATTTGGAAACGTCTTTCTCTATAATTCATTATGAGTGTTCTGACGCTACATCCTTTAAGGGCATGGAGGTGGTTTTAGCCTACGTCGGGTGTCCTGGCCGTGAATAAGGTCCTCGTTGCTTAACTTGGGAGTTTAGTTCAGCGACTTGCGCCTAGAGGCTAAGGTGAGGTGTGATGCACGCGTTGTTTCGTCCTTATCGCGTCCGCACTTCTAGAATCAGAGCGCGCAAAATACGTTCACCTAGACGGGCTCCTTAAGGGGGAGTGTTAGAAAATTTTTTTTTGTATTTCCAGTTTTTGAGCCATAATATTTATTCAAATTTTATTATCAAAATTTTCTCTTCGACGAAGCATGAACTCTAAAAATAGTTAGTAAATTTACCACACATGCTTCTATGAGCGCTAAGAAAGTACATAGTGTAGAATTGTTAGCCAGACATCCGTGGTAACACTCCTAAACTTTTATACAAAACAGTCAAATGTATACTAAAGTTACCAGACTTGTGTTGTAACAACTTTAAAAGTTTGCATGTTTAAAAAGTGGAAGTATAGTAACCATCCCATACTACGTTTAGGTTAATTACTTCCTAAACATTTTACGAAGTTTTTTTGCATAGTAGGATATATTCTTGGTAATTTTCTTGACATAGATAATAATGGATTATTTCATTAATTTGTCATACAGAATCATTGCAAGAGAGTTCTTGAAAGTTAATCTGTAATTCTCTTACAATGATTCTGCGTTACAAATCAATGAAATATTCCATTATTATTTATGTCAAGCAGTTTACCCAGAAAATATCCTATTCTTTATCTAAAAGAAGAATTATTTGATTAAATGTTACGGCTCAAAAACTGAAAATACTAAAATAACATTGCCCCTTAGGCCTAAGAGTGCGTGGTATATTAAAGCATCAGATTAGAATTGTAGGTTTCTCGAAGTCAGTTTGCAAAAATTAAAAAAACAACTATCCCAGACAAAAGTTTTTGCCAAATTTCTGAGCAATAATTTTTCTCGACTAAAGTAATTATGTCTGAAGAACAATCTCTGACGCCGAAATCTCGTACATTTAATTGCGGCGCAAGAGATCAAGCACGCTTAGCAGATGTATAATTCTGGGTAAACGTTTGCTAATAAAGTTTGCAAATATAATCATGAAGGTTTGTTGTTTTGTAGTTTTTACATATTGACTTTCAAAAAATCTATATCTCAGTTGTAGAGCTCAGCACTCATTTATCTGCCATACCTTTGTAAGAGGCCGTTCCAGTGTTTCAGGCGCGTGTATGCAACCTGCATTAACTCCCTATAAATAAAGGCTAATTTTACAATCGCTAGAGCAATAAGGGTATTACACATATCAACATTATCTTCGAGTTTTACCAAAGACACAGTCGTTCATATTTTCGCTGCGTTCGCCGAAATCAAGTGTAAAGAATTGTTGATAGCAAATTTTAAATAACGTTTTTTTTTATCACATTGATAATGTAACCGTTTGTTATACTTGATTTTGTAAAACACTGTGTATTAGATAAATCACGAAGATAATATTGAAATTTCTGTAGTGATAGTAAAATTAGCCTTGACTTATATGGAGTTAATGCGGATTTCATACATGCGCCTGAAACATTGGAATGTCGAAGCCAGTTGAGCGTCTTGCTCATAGAGACTATGAAGCAAGTGGAGAACAAGCAAGAGGCGACCTTACAGACGCGGTCAATCGAGGTCGTAGTAGTCCAATAGCACGCTAATTATATCTGTAACAGTATGTTATTATGGCATGTGTCAAATGCCATATTATTTAACTACAGAAGCCGTCGTCGCAATTTTTTTGCCTCTAACGATGTACGATAGGACTAAATTAATAAGTGGCGTCTACATATAATACTTTCTTACCTTTTCTGAAAAAAAAAACTGTGTTTCTAGAACAGTTATTTACAGAACATTTACGTATACGCGCTGACATTGATTTGGCAGAAAACTGTATGTGAGCACTGTATCTATGTATGTTCGTCTTGCCCTAACTGTTTCTTTGTCTCCGGGCGTGTGGTGGTGTTAAAGACTGCAGGGTAGACGACCTAAGTGGTGCAGTGTAGTGCATAGCGGGGGTGCACCAGTGCAGCGAGGGACGGCGCTCAGACAAAGAACTGTGGTGCCGGAAGACATGGCGTGGCTGTGATTGTGTTTTAGTACCGCGACTGTCGTCGTCACGGCAGGTAACGTCACCCGGTCTCTCTCCACACAGGTTGTCCGCGGTTATCTTCACACTGACTCGCTTAGTTGATCCCACTGTACACTGTGTATCCTTCCGTCACGGCAAACACCTATTTGGCGATTTGGGGCTTAGGATTTTACGTTAAGTATTGGCTGTACTTGTGGAAAAGTCGGAAACTAGTGGTTTGATGGAATTTCGGTATTAAGGTACCCGTACCGAATATGGCCCGCTTAAGGTTCGCAAATAATGTGAGCCTAAATCATTAATTAAATTACTAATATAACAGATGGGTGATGTAAGACAGATATTTATGGATGGTGTATGTTCATATTGGAGACTAGTGTGTATAGATCCCACATCGACCTCGGCATTACCATACAACGGCGACTAGTGGGTCATATTGAGAACTGGGCCATATTCGGTACAGGTGCCTTATTTTGTTAAGCCTTTAAATTACTGAAAAAAAACACTCTTTAACCCGGCTAGAGTAAATTTTCAACTCGGTACGTTTACAAACTGATCTGTTGGACGTATGTTAGCTACCAGAAAGTAAACCTACTTGTTGCATGCATTCATTTGCTCACAACACAACTAATCTCTCTATTTTATTATGCCGTATAGTAATTACTATTAAAAGGTAGGTACTTTGTTGTTTACATACGTACCAAATAATATTAGTTTTAGCAGAAATATGGCACAATAAGGCTTCAGCAAACACCAGCAGACGGTTTTACGAAGGTATTTGGGAATTTAGTATACTACTTTACTTCGGAAAATTCAACCGTAAATCCCCAATTTTCGCTGTCCTAAAATTGGTCACGTGGTCGATGTGCCAACCCAAATTGCGGTCTCTTATAGGTGGATCGGGATAAAGCGAGCACTTTCCTAGTTATTTTTTTACGTTTAAATAATGTATGCTTTTCTCCCATTTTTTAAAATACAAACAAACCAACTTCAGTAACAATCAAAGTATAGAGATTGTACCGTATTCATAAATTTACGCCTGAAGTCACAATAAACAATATTTTAAAATTATTATTCTAGTCAAGATGGTCTTCAAAAGTGCTCACTTTACCGCTAACCTCCTATAGCAACACGACTACAGTACCCTAGCCCCTCTCCACTAGTCGGTGGAGGCTAGACCGCTCGCCTCCCACCACGCCGAGTCGTCTTCGATTTCTGGCGGGTCCGATCCTGATTTTTCGCGCGTGGGAACCGTGACTCGCGTTGCCGTTGGCCTGCGTGTTTTCTCGGGGAACTTCCCCTCTCCCCCCGAATTCCGCGCCTCTCCACTGTAGGGCCTCATTTCATGTCATCTCTCAGGGTTCGGTAGTCAATTACCGAGTTCAGAAGTGTGTCTAATTTAGGGGTTGATGTCTTTCCCGCACAATTTATTCATACGCCGGTCGGGTGACATTAACCAGTCGGAGGCTCAAGGTTGGAGTTGTACCTGAATATATGTGAGGTCTGAGTCGTATACGCTTTGACATACAAAAAACATATGAAGAGATGACATGTGCATTCTAGCGTTGCCGGGATTAGTTCAGACATTGCCGCAATTGGTGCCAAGACTATCCGCAAATATCATAAAGGGAAATATGAAAAACTCCAGCTTTTTACCATTGTAAAGCGCGAGACGTGTTCTCGACGGCGAGAGCTGGAAACTCTAGCAAACTTCACATTCTTACGTCCATGTTTTCTATGGTGTTTACAAATTTACAGACTGAATTTCTCTTAGGCTAATGGTATGAGAAAGTGTTTATTAACATTTTAGATTTTAACTTATGAAAATAATATCAAACATCGTATGCTTATATAACGATTACATTTCAATTTATACATAACAATAACAAGGAACAGCGCTCCTGTCGGTGGGAGCTGGAACCAAATAAACAGTTTCCTATATTGTCCTTGTTCAATATTTTATATCCGACTTTTAAGCTACTCAATGGAGGACGGAAAACCAGAATAGGCCCCATAAACTCGTATCGACAGACACATAATGGTAATATGCCTGAAAATGAAACAGTACACGAAAAATCTAGAATAGATTGGTCGGGATGACTGCGTGATATTTACATTTGTATATATATTTAGAAGTGTCAAGCTGTTTTAATCGTATTCGTAGAAAACAATACATAGATAACCGTATTCATAAAATATAAAATAAAAATAAACAGTGGGATGTTTGATTGTAAAAATATGTTTTCTTAATTCGCTGTCTTATTTGTTACGGGTATGTTTCGGTCAGCGTTTACATACACGTGTTTCACTATACTCTATCTATTCTAAGGCTGCAGCTAATTAATTCAAGTGAATGTCAATAAAATTTTTGCACTGTATGGATTTCATTTGAAATATTGAAAAATACAAGGTAACGGTGTTACGGTAATATGTGGAGTTAACATATGATTAAATTTATTTGATTTATTTCGCTAGCAATTTTTGTTCCTGCTGCAACCTTGAGTGGACAGAGTATTGTTCGTAGATTGGCGCCGTGGAAGTCGGCAACCTCGCATCACAGCGTGTACTGGACACAAATGCCACGCGAAGCTGCCTACTTTCTAGGCGCAACTCCAGTGTTGCTCGTACAGTTCGTTTTGAAATATATGAAATGTATTCGGTGCTCATGAAAATTATATTAATTAATTAATTAAAATTATACAGAAAGTTCCTGAGAGCTACAAGCTCTATATTGGAACTGTACATAACAAGTACAACGGCCTATAACATAAAAACAATAAAATTATGATATCCATAAGATAATGTCATACAATTAGAAGTAATTTACCAACAATAACTGACATACTCACTCTTATACTAAAACATACCCAAAATTTGCATACTGAAGACAATATTATAAATATTATTCTCACAATGTGTGTTGTGAGAAACATAGAGTAGTATTAAAATACATACGTCAGTTACATAAAAACCTGGAAATTTTGCGGGTTCAACGACCGGCCGATTGGAATACATTTACTTTGAAATTCCAGTAAACAATCTGGTTTCGACTGAAGAATCGATAGCATTTACAGACAACATGTTACCTGGCAGATTAAATTCGTTGAAAAATAATTGGGAATATAATTTTAAGTTCGCTTACTATAACTGTATCCATTCCAAGGTTGCAGCAGAAATAAACACTGTCACAGGTGAGATCTCGATCATTGGTTGGCTGGTTAGTTAACAGTGTCGTTGCGACAGGAAATAGGTCCTACGCTAAATTTCTGTGTTTTAGTTCGGGATAGGTAATTTTATCGTTTAGTTGCGTTTTAAATCCTCTGTAATATAATATCACTCTGTGGGCATGAAATACTACATGTGCATGGAATGGATTAACTACGACTTACGCGACGACGCCACGTCCATCGTGATTCCATTTCCTCCACAGCGAGGCGCGATTACGTTTCTCCATTTGTCGCCAGTCGACAGCTCGCGAGACACGCGGAGGTGGTGCGACGGTTTGTTGCTCAGCCAATGTCGTTCAAGCGCGCGAACAGGCGGAGTGACACAAACTGCATCTTGGAATGGATAGAGTATACCTGCGCGTTAGTCTCGGAAGTGACGGCTCTGTAAGGGCGACCTTGAAGTCAGCATCTAATACCGCATCGCTACAACAAGGCAAGCGTTGAACTAGAGTGGAACATACACGCCGATCCATTTTAGGTGTTAGACTTAAAGCGGTGACCGTATGATTTTATTGGTAGAAAATCTGTTGCAAAGTTCATTGCACGTTTCTATCTAAGTTTCATATACAACCAGTTAGTACATTTTGAAGTACGGCAGCCTGAATAGACAGTTTTTAGCTATGTTTATTGGCTTAGAAACAAAATTGTTAATGAGTATGGTGTGTTAGTGACATTCCACCCTTGTCCTATAGTTACGGGCAGAAAATTGCGTCGTTTCAATGACCTGCATGCTTGAATCCATTGTCCTGTACATATTCAGGCGGGACATTAAACTCGCGGAATTTCCCTTTGACTACCGATAGAGCCACGCATTTGTAGCGAAAATGTTTTAGAACCACTTTCTTTCAGCAGCAACTTTGCTTCGTGGCCAGTGAATATTTTAACGTTCTCTTGTCTTGGAAGATCTACTTGCAAATCACGGATGTACGGGCTCACAATAACCTTATTCTGATTGGTGCAGTCAAATGAGGGAATTGTCTGAACAAAGACACGCTGTCGATATCAATGAAGCAAAGCTGCCGATGTGCATGCAAGGCAATAAAACAAGACTGTGCAAAAATATTTTGCGGCAAACTAGTAGCCTTTCTGTATACCTATCTATGACGAGTTCAGTAACAGTCAAGTGAGGTTACTTTGCACCTTCTGGGTAACTTTGCACTAACCAATTAAATCTCATTTAATATGGAAATTTTAAGATACCATTTAGTCTCAATTATAGTTGTGGGTGGTAAGTTCTTCATCAGTTACATTTACTTAAAATGCTGTGGTCCAAAGTTACTGAGATATTATGCAAAGTAACCTTAACTTTTGGAACGACATCCGGATCTGTGCAGATATGTCGGTGGCCAGTATAGCGGACGGAGGAAGGCAACGATCACTTGTCTACGGTTTAGTCGGGGGTGGTCTGTCCGCTTCATCTGGCACACGGCGAGCTCGGGTCGGGTCAGGTCGTCAGAGGGACCTAAGTTCATCCGATACTTGCCTTTAGACAACCTTGTTCGTGGTACCTGCTCTCTCCCCGGGCAAGGCTTGGTGTCTAGTTTCACCTGGTTTAGGTTATCTCTGGAGACGTTGTTTCATCGCGGGAAAACTTTACTGTTTGCTACTTTCAGCATGTCAGGAACTTTGTTTATGCTAACGTGCTGTCATCTGTACGCGGAAGTGTTTCCAGAAATTGACAGAGCAAGTGAGATATAGGAATGGTCTGTACACAGCTATGTCGTGTCGGACAGTTATCGTCCAATCGTGTATGTTCCAAGAAACTGCAGCGCTTTCAAAGATATGTTGGCCCAAGAAATTTGAACGATATTTCACCATCTCTAGTTACCTATCTCTGCTACTGGTCAGGACGAAATATAATTTATTGTGGACGAGTTCTACTAGGGATAATCTCACCCACTGAAATCGACAAGGGGATGTAAATTATGCTGGCGCGTATATTTCTGATACTTTTTTAATGGCCTTAACGTCTCGTCAACCGCGAAGTAATAAGAGACCGTTACACACAAATTTATACAAGGACAGGAACTGAGGAGGAATCAGCCATGGCGTGTACCAAGGAACTACCCAGTTTTCGCCTGGAGCTATTCCAGAAAACAGCGGAAAACCGAAATCAGGTTTACCGGAGCCGGGAATCGAACCCGGGTTCTCTAGAATGCAAATCCAACGGAGTTACCTTCTGGTACAAAACCGAACATTGCCGAAGAACGAAGTTCTACTCATAAGCTCCTGCGTAAATTATTTCCCTTGCCGATACTAGAGCAACTAGCGGAGGAAATTATCCCTTGCCAAACTAATAACATTGAGCTGCCGTACCGCGGGAGTAGAGTTAACCTTAACCTGATCAAGAGTGGGCGGGGTTGTCAGACCGGAGGACGAAGGAGCCGGGACGTGAACCCGCGACCAGCAGCACTAATGCGTTGTTTCGCTCGCAGCCTGCGCGTTATTAATAGACACGTGTACATTTTGGGTTATTTGACGACAGGCTATAATACACTGGCCTGTACTTATCCGAACATACTACGCGATGTTATTGGTTTCGGGCCTTAGAATATTTGTTTGCCCGTTAGGAAACGGAAAAATTCGCGTTATGTTTTAGACGCAAGCTAGAATTCCAGAAACTATAAGTTCGTGTCGCTTTGGCTCTTGGCTTATTTGACAGCTCCTGGAAGTTGCTGAACCAATAGGCAGCCCATATCACTGTGTAAGCGAGCAGCTAATGAACAGTTGCTTGAGTTCACTAATATTCTTGGAGGCTAGTGAAACAGGTCACTGAACCTGTGATAGAGGCAATGATTTTCGGTGTAAAGAATCCTGCACCAACTTGTTTCAATGTGTTACATGGACACCTGCAGCTCTGCGTGTTGTTCAGTGATTGTATGTTTACAACTGTCAACGTCTTGAGGTTCTACCAGCTAATAACAGTGTAGTGTCGCAGTGTCCTTGTTATGATTGGTACAGTCAAATAAGCCACGTCTCTGCTCTAATACTGTCTGCCAATAACCATGAAGCAGAGTTGTAGATGTACACATAAGGCAATGGAATAATGTCATTCAGAATTCTTTTCACCAAAAATCGTTGGCTTTAACCCGTGTATTTTTCCAGTGTCTAGTGGTCGCATTAAGGTTAGTGAGCATTCAGAGGTCATTGGTTGAAAAAATCCACACATACTGCTTGCCACAGCAGAAGTCAAATGAGCGTGGAGTCCAGCCTGGAGTCAGATGATAAGGCGGAATTTTCGCAGGTGTCGGCAGTTAATTGGGCGCGCTCGCCGGGGTAGCAGTATGTGGTGCAGTTGCGTAAGCGGGGCAGAAGACACAGTAGTAGGGGAAAACAGGAACATGCCTTGCGTTGTTTACGGTTTTACGCTTTCTAGCCCCGCTCTGCGCCGCGGCCTCCACGTTACCGACAACTGCCAGTGCATGGCCACTTCCGGCGACCTCGCTCCCCCTCACTCTTCTACACCTCTCACCTAGCCAGCAACTCCTCTATGATCCGCTGTGCTCAGCTGGCAGCTATGTTGCCTGCCGTGCCGTCCAACCTGGTGTCTTCACAGTTAAAACATGGTCTTTACAACAAAGAGGATATTTAGCTTGCGGAATATAAATATTGCCTTGCAGCAAAGAAAAGAAAATCTTCAAACACTTGTGTTTGGTGTTACTTCATTTTCTTTAAAAATATCAGTATCTTTGTAGCAAAGATAATTTTTTCTTTAACTTAAATATTGTGTATAAAATTCCACAACTAATTTATCCATAAAGATTCAAACTACCGTAATGATAACACAATTTTTGCTGCCATTACGGCAGCCTTTAAACGAAAATGTTATTTGCAGCAAAGTTACGTACATATGAAAAACATTTTGCTGTGGCAGAGAAAGTGTTTTTGGAGATTTGGAACGCATGAATAGAGTGATGAGAATTACCAAAAATTCAAGAGCTACAATGTCCGAAATACTGAAGCATGTATATTATTGGGCGACAATTATTTGACACAGTTTAGCTGTTTGCAGACAAACAACAAACGTCTAGGAGTGACGTATTGGAAGTTTCATTTATGGATACATGCATAGGCCTATTACACTTGTATGTCTACGGGAAAACAAGTTGAACAGTTGGTACTGGAGGAAGGCAGTTGAGATTGCAGGTCAAACCGTACCAGTGTGGTATTAATACATAACGACTGGAACGTGCCTTTTTCATTTTATTTGTGCGATATCCGTAAAAACAAATTAATAAATTGTTACGTTTGAAATTCAATAAATATATTCTAAAGAGCGTAAACTGGAAAAGTAAAATTGTTTTCCCTTCAAAGTTTTTTTTTATGGCGTAAAGTAGTATCATGTGAACATATTGCCCCTTCTATGTAAGTTACGGAGAAACGAAAACGTTTTGTTGTGTCAACGGATTTTGTTTTAAATAAATTCATGGAACATTGGCCTGATGAGCAGTATTTGATCATCGGCTATTAAAACGTAAACGTGAAAATGTCAACTGTGCATGTCTTGCCCGGTAATTGTGATATCCGTCAATCAGAATGTGTGTACAGTATTGTCAAAGATATTTGTAGGTAGTTGAGAGGGTTTTTTTTTTAATTGTAATGGACATGGTAACGTTGTAGGACGTTGCATGCGCCTGCATCTATTGGAGCTGTTGTAGTAAGTCACGAGGTTAGATAAGTTGGGGAAAAATCTCAGCTTGAGACGTTTAAAACTGGGACCTGAGCAACGTTTTCAAACGTTCAAGGTGTTTGGGTCCCGCACGTAAAGGTGATATGTTTGTTGACGCACGAAGTAATCTAGCTCTTATCGCCTACCTGTTTCTGTACCTCAAATGCGCCATCTAGCGCCTGCTATATAGGACTCTTAAGTAGTAATTATTTTCGTGAAATTCACCGATCTTTGTTAAATTCATACTTACGTCTACGTTTTTGTTACAATATTTTTTTATTATATCTGCCAGTAAAACTGCTAAAATAGCTTCTTCATTTTGATCCTTAAGAGGGCGTGGTACATAATTCAACGCTAAAAGCCTTAATCTGTAACTGTAGGTTTCTTGATTTACACAATAGTTTTAGCCAACGTTTTAAACAAAATTGTTTCCTGTGCTACGAACTTCTGAGGCACAACCTCTGACGCCGGAACCTCGTGCATTTAACTGCGGCTCAAGAGATCACGCGTAACGAATTAGTAATTCTGGATGAATATTTACTCATAAAGTTGGCAAATTCCATTATTTAGGATTGTCATTGAGTATTATATCCACATTGACATCGAAAAAAAAAACGTAGGAATCAATTGATGTTTTCAGCGTTTATTTATCTATCACGCACTCTTAAAATCCAAGTTTTCCTCGGGGGACGGGGAGTGGACCGCACACTTTAATTAGGTGTATGTGTGAACCAAAGAGTCTGAAGTACTAAGAGCGCCGGTACTTTAAACTGTAGGACTAACACTGCATATGAAACAGTTCAGTTAGTGTAACAAAGAAAAATGTAAGCGCTAGACGTAACCAAAACTACAACGAAGTGAAACTAACTGAAGGCACTATATTTAAAATATTTGAAAAAAAAATCATTGAGAATTATATTATATGTGATATAAATAAAATAATGTTCGAAATGTGCTGTTTTCGTCTGATTTAGTAAACTAATATGAATTGTATAGTCAATTTATTTGAAGTATCTGAATTTCTTGCATGTTTTTAGACTTAACTTGATGATCGACAAAAGCCTGGTTAGATGACTGAACAAAGCCACTAGCCCTCCAGCGGGTTACATAATATAACAGGGTTTGTTTGAACGACGTGTCCGAAACAAGAAATGTTGCTGTAGGAACGAATTGGCTTACAAATTGTCAGTAACTTTACGACCGCAGTTCGATGTTGCTTGTAATCCTTACTGGACTTTATACCTCAGCTCTCGGTACGCCTGATTGGATGCAGGTTCGTTACGAGAAATGTCTGTGGATGTAACGAGCGTCGCTGGAGGTAGATAGATAGCAGTTTCATGGATGCACTAGATGGTTGTCGACCATTGTCGAGACAGACCACGCCCACAACTCAGCCCCGACGGTCGTATCTAAGTCTCTGCTTTTATCGCCGTACAGCCAATGAACACTCGTGTGTCGACACTGTCTCTGGGATGTCCCACGCACAACTCTCGCGAGGCGCTTAGAAAGTAGACTAGTGATTGCCAACTTGACACAGACCCGTAACTTAGTCGGCTACGCACAGGTTTACGTTGCGAGAGGCACTGGGTTCGATCCCCAGCACCGTCTGTGTTCGTTTAGATTGTTCACTACATTAATTGGTCTAACGTCTAGAGGTATGAAAATTAGCGTTAGAATTTTGTTTCAAATTAGGCTTCATTAACCTGTGTATCACTGAACACAGTCCACTGGCCCATACGTGACGTCATTTACGTATTTGACAGCTTTGCATGAAATTTATTACTCAAGGGTGAACATTTTAACTATTGGTCGAAAGCGTTCCCACTACAAGCCAAGATATTTTGTGCTAGAGAGACGTTGAGTGAGCGGACAACACTATGAACTTAAATCTGCAGTTAAAAGAAAAAATATGAGAAACTTACCGTTCTCTGTAATAACAATTTTCTCAACATTAACTCTGGTATCATGAATTTACTTGTCACAAAATAATTGGGGAATGGTAAGGGGGGGTAGGCGTAGTGGTGGTTAAGCATGCATTGCCATTCTGTCAAACATTATTTTAAATATAAAAATTGTATAACGATTTCTCGCATTTCTGATGTCCCGGGTTACGATTTCAGGCTCCGACCATTGCGGTCACCAGGGCTTTCCGAAATATCACTCCATTCGAATGCTGGAATGGTTCCTTAATAATACTGGCCATGGTGTTCATGATTGACAGCTACGATAGTCTGTACTTGATTGGGTTCACTGACTATGGGTTAGTTAAAAAATTACCTTGTCACATTGCTATATTAAAGATGCAGAATAGGTTGGCGATTTCGTTTCGTAATCAAGACCCATGACTGCTGTAGTTAATGGTTAGGGTTCGATTGCCGATGGAGTAGTGGATTTTATGGTCTTGAAAATGTTTTTTTTTTTTTTTTCCTTATACGCCGGGAGAAAGTTATTTCATTAACAATAATAACCATGTTGAAGAAAGAAAAAATTTAGATTTTTCGGGGATACATTTTTCAAGTTCATAATGTCGCTCATTTACAATGAAAACAGTTAGTGTTCTACAACTTGTTAAACATATTGAAACGCTTATCTTATTATAAGTTACTGTAAATACGCACTGTGCAAACTTACAAGCACTGAAATACTAAACTCTTGTATTATTTTGGGATATATTTATATAAAAATGCCGTTATAAGATGACATTCTGCAATGTATAAAATGATAGGCCCAATTCCTTTCTAATTAATAACTATTGTTAATGTAAAATAACAATATTACGTTGCAAATAACGTTTATGTAAGAATGAACGTTGTTTTCCGTTGACATTATGCAGAATTTGACTGAATAGCTTTTTGATGTGTTTAATATGTTCTGTTAAATATCCGTTATTGCAGTTCCTATACTCAGAATGGCTTAGAAAGATGCAAACTCATGAATGAGTGGACATGAATGAGTGAGTATGGCGCGCTACGGATTTAATCATCACGTCGTCTGGAAGACCAAATCGACCTTCGAACTAATCGCATGTCATTACCATACATCATTCATGATTAAATCGTTCTTATGTTTTTTTACGAAACCATGTAATAAGATACACCAACTCCTGGTTCTGATAGACGGCGAACATAAATACAGCTTTATAACGGCAGTTTCTCAACTGTGCGCTATTTATCATTGGTCGTAGGTATTTCTTTTTGGACTTGCAATGTGATGCTCACTTTTGTGTAATCACAGTAATAGCAGGTGACCCTCACGTGGACTTTCATTGGTTGTAATCGAGCTTTTTCGTGAGGATACGACAACCAACACAACACGCAATGTGCAAAATGTAGCTCCTTCATAGCCAGTCTCTATTAGAGTGTGAGTTATTCTAGAGATGTGTGTCGCTGACGGTTATTACATTCTAAAAACTTATTTTTAGGGATGATGGTATATCTAAAAAATGTTTTGTGCCAATATACCCTTAAAAACGCTGTAGTTTTTTGCAACATGCATGATTGGATGATGTACTTTTGACACAACGTAGCTGTAGCTGTCTGCAGACAAATAGCAGGTATCACATATTACGATAGCGGAATTCTTACTGGCTTAGTCAAATAGGGCAACAGCTCCAAGTACAAGCGAAGGCCAGTAATCTTTTGTTTAGCTGATCGTGCTTTGAAACCCAGCAAACAGTCAAGTTTTCCCGCGATATACCATCATTAGAGATGATAGTATATCGCGAAAATGTTTTGTTCCAACATATTCCTTGAAAACACTATAGTTTCTTGCAACTTACATGATTCGGTGACATAATTCTGAACACAACCTAGCTGTCTGCATACCAATAATAGTCATCAAATATTACAATATCGGGATCCTTATAGGCTCGGTCAAATAGGGTAACAGCTCCAAGTACAAGCTAAAGCCAGTGATCTTCTGGTCAGCTGAACGTGCGATGAAACCCAGCAAACAGTCAAGTTTTCCGGCGGTAAACCATCATCTGTATTTATTGCATTAAACTGCTGAAAATTAGCATTGCCATAAATGAATTTTTTGTTTAACGTGTATAGTATTAGTTAACAGTTCATTGTACGACTATTAAACAGTTTGAATTTAATTTGTATGATAACATTAGTGGCAGTTTTTTTAAAGGCATGTTTAATGTTGGAACAATAAAATTGCTGTATTTGCTGCTAGTGTTTTTAAGTTTTGCTTCGTTGTACGGAAATATTTCTTTATCGCAAGTTAACATCCAAAAAGTATTTACTGTGCAGGCATGTGGTATCTAGGCATATGCCTACGCATGTTTTACAAAGTTTCTTAGGTTGCAATATCATGATTTTGTTTTCCCGACATGAGAGTTTTGTTACTTTGAAGCATAACCGATATATAATACGCCTACTTTTAGGTCTACTGCACGCTTTTCCGACTTAACATTCTAAAAGCATTTCCGTGTAATTTTATTAATTTTTTAAGATATTTAATGGTGTGATAAAATGACTTCTCCAATTAGCAATATAAATTTCTGGAAACAGACACGCGTGACCCTCAACCAATACAACTTAGCGGTTAACATGCCTAATTTGAATGGATGTTAAATAGTCCTTGTTAATCTTACGTTGGTAATTTTTAAGACTAGGGCCCTGTTATAATTCGTACGTATAGTTAACAAAATTTTATTTCATCCCAACAAAAAAGAAGTTACATATTTACGGTAGTTTCAGTGGCACAACAACTCGAATATCCTTATGGAGGGGGGGGGGGAATTCGTAATAATGGCTGTTCTAATTTTCATCTTTAAGGAGGTACAGTGGTCACCATTGTGGATAATAGAGTTTTGCTGTCATGAAATGACATTTAAATTGTATACGATAGCTTATTATTACGCCTACAATAAATACATGTAAAATTATTGTATTTAGACCCTGCTTCAAGGGTTCAGAAAAAAACTATCCAGGGGGATGTACGTTGTTGTACTCCTGGGTAATTTAGTATATTGTATTTAGTTTGTAGTAGATAGCGAACTTTACAAAGTCGTAATATGAAACTCCCCCGCCATTCTGTTGTAGCCGTACTTCGTTACTAATTACTAAGTAAAGGAAAAAATCACGATTCAAACTACCTGCATGTTAGAATCCACTATCCTATACATACTCTAGCCTTGGCTGTTCGTTTGTTGTCTGCTTTTCCAGTTAGTAGTCATTCTAACATTCAGGCCAATGAATTCGCGCGAATTTTTCCTTTTTCAACAAATTACATTAGTTTCTAATTTTACGTAGGCGTGAATGATACAATTTGTTGTTATATGTGGGTCTTCCACACGACGATGCCGCCGTGTAAGCAGGGTAATGTTGTATGTGAGCATGTTTTCAATACAGTGAACACTTCCAAGACATTCTACTACGTTCTTCCTTTAATTTGCATTGCGATATAAAAAATGACCTCGTGACTAATAAACAGTGTGCGTGCATTCTGTTTATTTTGGAAAGTAGATGTCTGAAGTCGCATACGTATTAGTTTACTGGAGGTTAACACTGGACTGCTTACACTTTCTAATAATTACGACAATATAGAAGCGTATCGCTTGTGTACACTGCAAGGACACCAGCGCTACTGGGATTTGTACGTATTACCATTTAAGGGGCCTCTCTACCTGCGATTCTAATGCGTTGGAGTGAGTTACGACTATTCTTTTCCGACAGAATTAATTAACACTCATTATATTTGTACATTTACGTAAAGAACGCACACTTCACACTATGTTGTTATAGTTTTAAAAATTCGTCACTTTGATTAGAAACATAATTTTCGGACCCCTCAAGGCTAAAAATTGCTTTTCCACACCGCCATATCTTTAAAAGATAACAACCGGATTCGAAAAAGCACAACCATAGGAACGAGCGACAGACTTTGAGCTATGCTGCCTCAAAAATAAAATATTGTGGTCACCGCTTAGATTCCCATACGAAGAAAAGAATAATTATAAAGCACTGCACGCCAGCTGAGTGGCTTGCGCGGAGAGGCGATAATGCATTGCATAAACCAGTCAGCAGCACCCTTACCGCTCCTGCCTCATACACACATGCACAGCCTATCTAGAGAGGCCCCTTAACACCGTCCTATTGGTTCACAACACTTCGCCCACTGTACTGTGCAAACGTTCAGCCATTGGGGAGCCGAGTTGACTGTATCTTAATCAAATTGTCTGTACATATGTAGTGTGATTTGGAAGCAATCGTGTTACATACATACGGATATGAGTATTGGCATGGTATTACTCTGCTAATATTCAAATAAACCTCAGTGAAAGGATTCAACTGTATACTCGCAAGTTCTGCCATCAGGATATTTCATCGATGCATAGCCCGAGAAATACTCGAGCATAGTCTTACACGTGCTAATCCCTATTGAAAGAACGTTGAAATGTGTTGAGTTTACAGAAAACACGCTACAGAAGATAATACTTATGGCCATATCTGCGGGTGCGAGCGAGCGAAGACTAAGGAAGGTCCTGGGCAAGCGGAATTTCTGCCGCGCCAGTGGAGCCGCATCTGCATGCCGACTCTGCCGGGTGCTGAGGGGTTTCCGGCGCGCGTCGTGACGTCACTTCCTGTTAATTGTTCGGGCCGGGCGGTGGGGCGGCGCGCGGCTAGATTGTTGTTAGCGGGGGAGGGGGAGGGTACTACTGGGTTACCGGCGGCCTCAGGGGTCCAAGGTGACGGAGATCTTGTCCGCGTGTGATCTGCCGGGACAGCTTCCGTGTCCGCGTGGGCGGAATGTGCCTCGCCATGCCACGTGCCGTTCTCAGCCCTTGTGTACGATATTAAAGAGTCTATGTCTCTTATGCTGAGTTTTTCATCATTTCTTCCTGATTAAAAATTTGGCAACATTTAACTGAAAATATTTTAATAGAGATGTAGCTAACTACTTTACCTTTAATTACGTACATTGTATTCGAAAAATAAAGTCATTAGAATGAATTAATTATGCTAATTTAAATTTTAAGATAAAAATTCTCTCTCGTAAAATTATAAGCATTAAATAACTCCCAGTACGGATTTCGTCCAATGATACGTGCCTAATAGTAAATTGTAATGTTTCTATAAAGAAATATAGCCAGTTATTCGTCGCTACCTTCATTTATTAAACGAAAATTAATTTTATTAACAAATGAGGCGACGCAGCCTCTGTCTGCCCAGGCTGGCGAGCGGTGTACAGAGCTTCGGTCGACAGAAGTTTATTCGAAAACTGCTCCAAGTTCGTGGGTGAAGTCTGCTTGGGAATAACGTTCACACAGTGGTGTGGTTGTGTTGCGAGGTAAGCTGTGCTTAGCGACGTATGTACATGTCGAAATACAGCTTACCTTGCAACACACCCACGCCACACTATTGCATTCAAAGAACGTGACACGTATGTGTACCATTTACATGTCCTCCAGCAGTGGCGACTCGTGGGTTGTTGTCAGGTGGGGCTGCAGATAGTCGGAACTGTACATTCTTGAAAAAACGCGCCGTAGACCAACGACCATGAAATATTTGCCGGCTACTAGATGTGTTGTGACCACTCAGTAGTAAGGGGCACCTGCACATCAGCGTGTCAACGTACAACCCTGTACAGCTCTTGGCAACTGCAGTCCTACCTGGCAACAACCCACGAGCCGCCACTGTCTTCCAGTTATATTTAAAACAAATTTTTTCGCTGCCGTAAATGTTGGTCCATATTCTCTAGAAATGTACAGACCATAAAATTACGTGGTTGTCACTGAATGTTTCACAGTGACTTGGCGCCTAGAAGCTATGGTGATGTGCTGTGCTGTGCTGTCGTCCTTGGCATTCAGCACGTGTAAATATATTTTCCGTAACTACCATAACTACATGTATGTTTAAGTAAACACAGTTGTGTGGATCATCAGTACGGAAGAAGTGTTGATTCTACCAGACCCTGAGACAACTTGTCCAGCGGTATACATATTATTGAGTGCTTCCTCGAACATAGTACATAAGAACTTCAGTTTTTGACAGTTCTGAAGACTTATCATGTGTGTAAATTTCTACCGAAAATTAATTTTCACTTTAATAAACTGCACAGTTTGAGAACCAGGTGAGTGTGTTGTGCAAAAATCACTCGTGGCTGAGGAAAAAACTGGTTATTCCATGGTAACAAGTGTAAAAATAAATGTGACCACATCTGTCAAAAAGAGGAATAGAGGAGTTGGCTGGAATAAACGCTTCAGTGAGCTAAGTAAGGCCTTGCTTCCATCAAACAGTTTTTCTTGTTCCATAATGTCCATAGGAGATACATACAAAATGTTATGCCGGTATCGCAATTCTTCACCAACTTATGCATTTTTGTTTTTTCCTGGACTGGTATCACTATGCTATAAATAATTGCTGTTTTTATCTTTGACTCTGTGCATAGTAAATACTATAAACTCGTGTAATGTAAGTAGCTACTAATTGAATCATTCATTTGAGAAACACCACATGTCACATTTTTCACAAGATGAGATCATCAATATTTACTCTTCAATGCGTAAAACTCTAATGTTGAACACAGACGTGACTCATACACCAATTTTTTTAAAAATAATATTATGTTATTTAGAAGGTTTATCAAAATATACATTTTTAGTTTAACAATACTAAACAGCCTTTTCTTGAAACTGACATGTGGTGTTTCTGAAATGACTGATTCAGTTATTGGTAGTAAGAGAAAATCATATGATTTAGACGGTAAAATAAAACAAGAAAGAATTTCTCCTAATCATATATCTGCCATTATCTCATAATGCCATCTTCTT
The DNA here is from genome assembly GCA_003012365.1 of Medauroidea extradentata. NCBI lineage: Eukaryota > Metazoa > Arthropoda > Insecta > Phasmatodea > Phasmatidae > Medauroidea > Medauroidea extradentata. The sequence continues at coordinate 74,385 of PNEQ01090962.1, forward strand.
ACTATGGCCTTTATTCCAGCCAACTACTCAATTCTGACATGAAACGAACTCTACTGGCGAGAAGACGGTGCTCCAGAGTTCAACCGAAGCGTACGTAGGTTTTTTCTGCCTAGCGTTTCGCCAGAACTCCAGGCATGAAAATGTGTAGAATTATATAAGTAACACACCTTCGCAACTTATTCATCTACACATGACCGATGTTTGAGGGCGGATATCTCTACACCTGTAGGGTGAGTCTTGTGTTCGCCGCACCGGATAGATGGACATCCGCTCTTGAGACAGTTGAGCGGTTTATGCACGGCGGTGTGTGGGTAATGACTCTTCCCGACTATGTTTTCTTTGGCGTTACCTCGACCGTCTCTCTAAACACGTGTCTTTTAATACTTGCCACCCCTCCCCCACCATCCTCTCTTCTCTCTCTGGGCCCCACAAGCTGTTGAACCACTCGGGACACCTTAGTCTTCCCTCCGCGTGCTATCTGCTGCAAACGAGCGCGTCCACCAATAACAACCCGAGGATCAGGTTCCACATTTCCTCTGTAGTCGTGGCACACGCCTGCAAAATGGCTTCGCTGATCAGCAACATGGCAGAAACGCCTGCCGCCAATCATCGTAAGGTGGCTGCCCTGGTAGTTGGCAGCCAGGCCTATAGGAAACCTGCCGTAACACGCAGGAGCCAAACACACACGGGGCTGTTATCAACAGTCTCGGGCAGCCAATAAGCGGCTACGTTCGAGCGTATTAAATGAACCGCCACGTCATTTCATGGCTGTGTTACTGTTTAGTCTGTCGTCGTGGTATGAAGTCTGGGAAACTTGGCGGTTCACCGAATTATAGGATATACGCCACAGATGCACTGTAAGAAAACCTCCGTAAGGCTCACATTACTCACTGTTATTGAATTATTATTTGGCATTATGAAGGGCAAAATTTGTAAGTGTGATTACAGTGTAGATTCTATTTACCTTGCGCTACAGTACATTGTAGCAATAGAACTGAGCGAGACTCAGATTTTGGTCAACGCTTAACATCGAGGTCTGTAGTGCTGGTGATGGGTGACATGAGGTGAGTATGGAGCAGCGCTGGAGTGAAGGAGCGGGGGAAACGTGAGTTCCTCGAGAAAACCCGCCTACCTACTGTGTCATCCGGAACTATTCCCACGAGCGAAAATCCGAGGACCGACCCCACCGGGAATCGGACACGAGTCGCCTTGGTGGGAGGCGAATGCTCTGTCCATTTCTCCAGTTAACTTTTAACAAATATTTAGGCCCTAAAATGATCCGCTATTTTCCATGTCTCTCATTAGATACGGCGAATTGAAAGTCAGCAGAGGCAAGGCATCAGGAATGAAGTAGGTAGGAAATACATACATGAATGGTTTATTTTGAAAGACCGTCGAGACGGAAACATTTATATGTGCAGACTTGTCAACTGAGTGTGTATATTCACAAATACTAATATGATAAAACCATGCCGTATCGTTCATAGTTGAGGAAATGTGCGCTTAAATAAGCCTTGGGTAGAAACGGAACGTAGGTGTTGAGTTTGCAAGATTTATGTCATGTTGCCATCTCCATCGGCAGAGCAACGATTTGGCGTGAAAATATTTTGGTTCAGTGCCTTATCTGCACATCGGCAGTTATGCTTCATATTTATTGGCAGCTTGTGGTTTTTTAGACACGGGTCTCATTTGACTGCACCAATCAGAATAAGATTATTGTGACACCATACGTCTGTGATTTGCCAGTAGACCCAGGACCGTATGGAAAGTAAGAGTTAAAACATCCAGTCACAGACTGTGGTACAGAGCTGCAGATGTACACATACGGCGTTGAAAACAAATGGTGCAAAATTCTTTTCGTCACAGAATCGTGACTCAATTCCTAGGGAAAGAAGCTAGGTAGGCTATGTTGGCTTCAATTTATGGTTTTACTGTAATGGTATCGTCGCTTCGGTTTTTTAAATCAGAAAATAGCGAGCGCTTATGTAGCATGTAAGCACCCGGGCACTAAGGCAGAATCTTGCTGATGTATCACTCATGGCATCGCCTCTAAGAGCTAGTCGCTCGACTGACAATTGGTCTTTCTCTCGAGAAATATGTTTTCAGATATGGTACCTGAACAAAGGTAAAAGAGTTGTCCTATCGACAGTCGAGAAATATGTCTCCGGATCTTGTCATGTCAACCTCTAGTACGACCTCGAGTGCACTTAATATCTCGAAGGCAATGACATGTCCTCCATAGCTGCTGGTTGTCGTCGAGGACAATAAACAAACCACAGTCTTTGTGCGGCTCCCCGCGGTCGAGGCTACCGCGACACCCCTTTTGTCGAGACCCCGTCTGCGAGGGTTCTTTCCACCTGCCGCTTGATCGCGTTTCTCCTATGTTCTCTCCAGCGAGATATGACGTTGAATGTGTGGAATGTTTGCGAGCAAGGACGTTGGGTGATTCGGAATAAAGACTCGCTGTCAAACATATCTATAATCTCAGATTATTGTATAGGCTGTTCGTCATATATATATATAGACAGGAATTTTTGGCGAAAAGATTTTTGCCCCACTTTGTTTCAGTGTCGTATACGCAGTAAAAAACAATTGTACATTTACAAGGAAATTCTTGTAACCTAATATCAGAACATTATCAGTCAGATAATAGAAGTAAGATGTCAGAAACCTTTTAAAGTGGTTACAAATATCGTAAACAACTTTGGGAACTAGTAAAATAATGCTAATAAACAGATTTTTCGAATTGAAACAAAAACTTAGGCGACCTTTCACATTTTACAAAACATTTTGTAATTTCACCAAAAAACAATTTTTGGGAACTAGTTTCCAAAAAAAAAAAAAATTGTAACACTACAAGCAATTATTGTAAAATGAACCAGATATTAGCTGTAAATATACAACATTTGTTTGTAGATTTACAGAAATGTTTGTAAATATACAAAGAAATTTGTAAGTGTACAAGTTTTTTGTAAATTTTACAAAATATTTTCGTAGTGACTGGTTTCCAAAAATCTTTTTGTAAAAGTACAAAAAAAAATGTTACTGTGTGTGCGAACCTGCAAGCTCAACATTATGGCTATTTGCAGAGTGTTTCTGTGCGGAATCGTTATTCACTTGACTGGCCAATCAGTACACGGATAACTGCGCCACATCACGCCTGTGATTTTCGGGTTTAACCTCCACATGCTGGGTGTTACGGCATCCAATCACTGACCACAAAGCAGAGATGCAGGTGCGCACGCGAGGCACTGCAACAAAGTAATGGCAAAAATCTTTTCACGAAATTTTCTCTCTCTCTCTCTCTCTCTCTCTCTCTCTCTCTCTCTATATATATATATATATATATATATGTGTGTGTGTGTGTGTGTGTGTGTGTGTGTGTGTGTGTGTTGTTGCCTACGGTACAGTCTTATCACGTTGATTATTACTTACGACTTACAGTGCTTCTTTGACATTAAACAGTGGCAGAAAAATACAAATTGGATGAAACAAGTGCTTGCTTTTCGAGAACCGCCTATGCCGACGAAGCCAAAGCTATTCAGACAAGCTAAGGAATTAAATCCGCATTCGCAGAAAACAGCATTGTCGTCTTGTGTACAAATTATTTAATTTATGGAGAAAATGTGAAAGTATCCGTTAAGTTTTTTTTTTTTTTTTTTACATTCATCTCGAATGATTGTTAACACAACGCTCTGGAAATATTCTAGCCTGCGTGCAGTCGTACAATGCACAATTGTTTGTAGTCATTTTGCAAAATTTAACACAGTTCGCCTGAAAAATGTATTTTGATAGATTTTGTCCTATTTTCATAACAATATTGTGAAACTTTAGGTGCAAGAAACCTGGAGTTTATTGCTACGAAGTAAATTAAAGTACATATTAGTGTCAAACAATAATGTTTTTTTTTTTTTCGATATCGCCACAAAGTTTTTAAAATATTATTGAAATTGTTGTAAAACTAACAGAAGTGGCCTTAATGACATATATAAATGACATATATGCACGGTTGAGAGGAGAAATCCTCCCTTCCTCAACAACCGAATCGCTGATGATGGTGAAGTCCTCTCCAAGGTGTGAACAATCGAGAAAATGTGCATGGTTAACTGTGTGGTAGAAGAGGTACTGGTGTTCGTTTTACGCTGGTTTGAATTACAAATACTGCTCTAATTTATATCAAAGTAGTGTTATTTATTTATAAAGTGTTTGTTGGTGGGGGCAGAGCAAAATGTTACTCTTCCAACCAACCCCCCCCCCCTCCCACACACACACACACACACTTTGTAGGGCGCAGTTGATAGACTAAATAGTATCATAAACGTGAAATAACGTTGTTGGTTCATTTGATACGGGATTATTGGCTGTTCGAGGCAGTTGATACCAGCCCCGTGTCTGGTTCATGCACGTAACGTCTGGTTTCCTATTGGTCGGACAGCCGCCTTACGCTGATTGGCGATAGGCGTTTCCACCATGTTGCTGGCCAGCAAGTTAATTTTTGAAGAGTGGTTGTGGGCTGTTGAAAGAGTATGAAAGTAACATACGCGACAAATATGATGTTAACATCCTTCCGCACATGCGCGATTTGCGGAGTAATAACTTTTTTTTTAATTTGTTATTTTTCGAACCTAACAAGACGTTTGAATCAGAACGTACATATTTCTAATGTTTGAAACTAATATAAACTAACAAATGAATCAAACTGTCACAGGGGTCGGGGAAAGAGGGAAAAGTAGTCCTGCGCAGAACAGATGCGTAGAGACGAATTAACGAACATGAACATGCAATTAGAAGAGAGTGTTAGTGGAATCCACAGCCGCTTTACATTTTTGTGTCATAGTTTGCCGTCCTCCGGGTTGTTTCACTTCTGCATTGGTAAGTATTGTGTGTCGCGGTTCTGTCAGCCAGACGCTCAGGGGTGGAATGGAGCTTGTAGTGTGTGGTATGCGTGCTGAGAGGCATAGCTCGCTGGTAGCAGCTTCTTATTGGACATGACTTGGTGGCTGGTGGGGCACGCAGGGGGAGGGGGTAGCGCTGTCACCCGCACAATGCCTGAATGAACCCAACTCTCCGCTAAATGAATGGAATCGAGGGAAATGAGCCACAAAAAACAGCTCCCCGTCTAAACTCGGCCTGTCCGCGGCACTTGCGGCCGACAACCGCACAACTGCCAGGCCTCGGCGCCTTCCCGTCTTGTCACCTTGCTTCGATGGCAAACATTGTTTCGGTCTAGACAATGACTTGATTGGTCAACTTATTAATATAATTACTTCAATTCATACAGCAAATCTTTTATTTTCATTATGTTTTTCGTTTAACGATATCACTAGAGATGCTGTTATATGGCGATACTTTTTTGTGTCAACATACCCTTGAAAACACTGTAATTTCTTGTGACATATAGGATTGGGTGATATATAGCTGTCTGCTGACCAATAACATGCATAAAGTGTTACAATATCGGGATTCTTATTGATTCAGTCAAATAGGGTAAGAGCTCCAAGTACAATCGAAAGTCGATAATCTTTTCGTGAACTGGAAGTGCATTGAAACCCAGCGAACAGTCAAGTTTTCTCGCGATAAACCGTCATCTCTAGATAGCATGTAAAACACATGTTCCCGAGCCGGAGTTCTGCAACCGAGCGTGAATTTCTAAAAGTCCTCACAAACTTTTCATAAATGCAGTTGCAACTATCAGTTTAATCGTTCAGGATACGTATTCATGTAACCACAGTGGCTACTATAAAAGGTACTATGTGTAGTTTAACAATCTTCTGTTTTACGTGTTAACAATCCCCATAAGCGACCGGATCAGTTAGTGCAAAAGTCTTTTCACTAAGGGCCGAATTTATAGACCTCTGTCGAATGAAAACCAACTGCTCACCAATGCTTTCTCTATGGGGATAGCAGTTGGTTGTCATTCGAAAGAGGTTTTTAATATCGGCCCTAAAAGTCAGTGTCTAAAATCATAGCGTCATATTTCCTAACGTATGAACAGTTAATTTCCAAACCGTACCTTGGCCGAGTAATCCAGCAATATAATACTTGTAAAGATTTTCCAGAGCAAGGGCCATTCTGGTCCTGAATAAATGAGTGTAGCAAACAGAACTTTGGACAAAGGCGTCTTTGTAACACATGCTCTTTTACAGATACTATTTGAGCTGCCTTGGGTCATGTTGGAAATGTGAAACGTTTGATAGACGCATAGTGGTCGTTGAAAGCCAATCCTGTAGTACCCTAAACTAATTTGCGTTTTTATTCTACATGATACCTTTTGAAAAATGGGTGCTGGTGAAACTACTAGAAATAAATTTGTCATTAATTTACTTAAGTGGCTACAGAGAGAAAAATAACAGAAATGTGTAAAATAATTGTCAAGACATTTGTCAATCATTCTACAAGAACAGTGTTTTTTAAGTGGTTAAAAATATTTTTAATGCCTATAAAATTCACGCTTATTAACACAGTAGGCTACCGTGTTCGATGCAAGATACGACCTGCTTTGAATCACAGAATTTTTTGCAATTTTACAAATTTTTAGAATACTTTTGATGCCAAGAAAAATATGTTCCCTCTACAAACATTGTGAAATTGACCAGGAAATTAACTGTCCATGTGCATAAATTGTATGAAAGTACACATGCCTATGAATTTATAACGAATTTTCGAGTAAATATTTATAGCGGGCCAGTTTTTTTAGAATGTAGTTAAAAAAAACTTTGCAATATCACTTTAGAGACAGGTGACAGCAGTTTCAGTTTCTACATCTGGTGAAAGTTTACTTATGCTGTTTTACAAGTATTATTTTTGTAACTTTAACGGGAGTCGGTGTCATATAGCTTCTATCGTCTTAAAAATATCTGTAAGTCAATAACTAGCCAAACGTTTGACAATATTATCTTTTGAAAAAATTACGCTACGTAGTGAACAATTTGCAACACATCTAGGCGACTTTTACGATTTAAAAAATTAAATTTAATAATACACGGTTAAATATCATGTGTAGGAGAGACTGTGTCGTTAAAAGTAAACTTTGTGAATGTATTTACAATGGAAGTACACTGAAAGAAAAGTATTGTTGTAGGTACCATACCCCTGTTAAAATAGGGATAACATTTCTGTTTGGTTGTCGTTACTATCTACATTGTTCCTATAACAATCTGTCCTGTAAAAGTGACAATATGTTCTGTAAAAGGAGGAAACAGTTTAGGTATTTCTTTTAAAGAACAGATTGTTATAGGAACAATGTAGATAGTAACGATAACCATACTGGATTGTTGTCCCTATTTCAACAGAAGTATGGTACCTACAAAAATACTTTTCTTCTTTTAGTGTAGAGGACGTCTGTCGTGATAGTATCTGTCAGTGAAAGCCATAGATTTAGCTGGGACTCTTCCTTATTTACCATTAACTTCGCTGCCACTCACTGTGTTTCCTAACGAACACCGATAACTTGCTAATAATGTGAAGTTAGTATTCTGCATTCCTAACTTGCAGCCTCGCTCAAACAGTAGATCAATTTTAATATTAATTTATTTTCAGTGGGTCAATTTTAAAATAAGTCTTTCAAAGAAAAAAGTGTTCAAACAATAATTTGTAAAGAAATAATGTGGTAGTTAAAAAAAAAAAAAAAAAAAGTGGTTTGATCATGCTTTGTTTCTGTAGTGGGAAAAATATATACAGCAGTATTCCTTAAATGTTTTGCATAAAGCACGTTTTGTTTCAAACAGTTATTTGTAAATTTTCTCCCCAGAGAAATAATTGATTTTAACATAACTTCCTCATTTGGCTCCTGGCTGTAATGCCGATTCATCTATCCCTTCTCAGACAGAAAATTTAGAAAATACTCACAACAATATCGTAACTGAACAGTCAGGGTAGCCACTGAATATGCATTTTTATAGGAACATTATAGTTAGCGATTTTGAGTGTATTTCTACATAATTGCAACTGTTAGGCGTGGCCGTGTTTCATCGGAAGCGCTATTTAGATCAGACTATATACACTCATTAAAACGGATGTCTTAACTCTCACATGTCTTGAGGTTGTACTGGTGAAGTGCAGACGTACGGTTTCGCAATGATCTTATTCATGATTGGTACGGTCAAGTGAGAGACGTGTCTGAACAAATACATTGTGCTACTTACTGACAATGGAGTAGTGCGGAAAATGGTGCAAAAATATTTTCGTGGTGAACTTGTGGCTCTAGTGATATGGGCTGTGCGATTGTCTTGTATGTCGCATATCAGCTTCTAGAGATCAGCGAGTAGTGTTGTACGGGAAGTGCGTACCTGTGTTTGTGCCGTTGTTGCACAGGGAGTCTGCTATGAATGAGTGAATTCTTGGCGTTCCACGTGTACAGGATGTGATCCTCACAGCTGGTAAAGGACACGCAGACATTCGCGCGCCCTGGGGGACAGGATATCGACCACCCCTGCTCTACTAGAGACTGAGGGAACAATCCACAGCTATTGTGCAGTCTTGTTCGCCGTCACTACATATCGCGGTGCCGGAAGACGGCAAATAAATCTTATAATGCAGACATCCAACCTTTAAGGTTCTACTGCTTTCACCATAATTACAATTTTTTATTTGTTCCTTAACGACGGCAGATATTGAAAAATTGTCGCACAGTTTGGTTTAAATCGGTTTTACTGTGTACGGTATCATAGTTTTATTTTTTCTTCACAAATAATCATATAGAGTTGGCTAATTATTTCATTAATAAGAAGTTTTGTAGTTGCATAATTAACAGAAATCATTGTGTATTTTGTCTTGAAAAAAAACATAGTAAGCACTACTTTTATGAAGCTGTGCAACAGTTTTTCGATATCTTCTCTCGTTTTTGGTTTAAAAAAAACTGTTATCTTAAAAGTAGTGTGGCAGAAGGAATGGACCATGATCTTAAAAATGAAAGATCTAGTAATTTTTTTATTCATCCTGACTTCCTCGCGCGCGCGCACACTCAAACTCTCACACGCACGAATATATAGG
>PNEQ01090963.1:0-83301 GCA_003012365.1 Medauroidea extradentata
AGTGACACGCAAGCGCAGACGTATCACAAAAACGCAAACACAACACACTCCGAGTGTGTTCTACAATGGGACGCAAGCAGACACGGACACGTATGTGGAAACGCAAGAGAGTTGGTCAACTCTAAACTCTAAGTTGTAGCCAATAACAGTCGAGCAATTCGTGTTTCGCCGCCTTTTTTTTTTTTTTTTTTTTTTTTTTTTTTTCACGGTTAAATTCGTTTTCGTGCACTGTATTTACAATTGTAGTTTGTGGCTAAAATACTACGGAAAACTTTGTGTGAAGTTAAATTTGAAAAATGTAATGTATGAAACAATAATTATTCAAAAATTATTTTATGAATTAAAAATATATGCCTGTGAACATTTTTTTTTTTCATAGAAAACACGTACACGACGTTGCCATGCTATTTAAAACACACTAAACAACACATAAATGTTAAATAACTTTTTGTTCAGCTAACGTCGGAAATTTAGATGACAAATACTAGGTTGCAAGTCCGTACGTTTACGCATGCGTATTTATGCATTATACAATATAAAGTATGTTACGCTCTGTGAGCTCGATACGTTTGCGTGTTACACATTCGCTTTCTTCCGTTTCACTGTATAACTGGCCTTAGGCTAATGTTGAGTAAAGTACAGTATTGGAACCTGATGTTGTCTTTTGTTTATTTCAATTAAGCGTTAGTTCTATCAGGAACATACAGCTTCCAGAATTAGCTTACATTCCTTAATATGGGAGCCTAAAAATGTTAAATTGATCTTGTAGATCCGAATTATTACATTATGTCGTGTCCATGGCCTTATAAGTTCAGGTCTGGACACTGCAATAACATATTGACCCCCTTATGACTGATTTTAGTCCCTTCACTATCCGGAAAAACGAATGAAAACTGGTGGCGACACTAACACACTCGTGCTAGTAATTATTTTTCCAACATTAAATGTATTGTATTTTTTAAAGTACAAATATTAGAAACTTACTTCAGTTTAACCGGAATATGTTTAAACACTTGAGTTTTGATTAAAATAACGAACTTCTCTTCACAACAACCAAACTGCGATAGCGGCGCAAACATTTTCGTTCAGTCATAAGAGGGTCAAAGATAAAGCATTGATGAGTAGGTGAGTGTCCAGACCTGTAATTCTAAGACCGTGGTCGTGTCACATCATAACATGGTATAGACTAACCACTGCAATTAGGCCTCACATTTCTAATGTGATCAAAAGAGAAAAAATTACCACCATTTTAAAATTACGAACTCTTATTAAAGACAAAAATATGTGTAACCCTAAGCAATGCGTGTGTGTCGAGCTTCATGCTCTTTGTTATGTAATTCTCAAGATATCTCGTTTATTAATTTACCGTGAACGTACGATCACGGCAAGGAAAAACATATAAAAGTCAAGTTACCATAGTAACCTAGATGTATCATGTTCGATGCAAGTGTGGCATGACACATACAGACGCACACACCCGCATACACATGCAGACGCACCGAAAGGAAGGTGATCTTATATGCTTACTTTATTATTTGAGGAAAGCAAGCTAATATCACATGCGACGCACGTCTTCACTATGTTCTTTAAAGTGGTATACTTTTGTGAATGTGCTTCACTGAAAAGCGACAAAGGTCGATCAATTGCCGTACGTCGCAAGGAGGTCGCTATTAAGGTGACTTCCTGTATAGAGAGAGTGTGTGTGCGTGAAACACAAAATTTAAGGAGCCTTAAGAGCGCCGCTGTCTGGTGAATGCAATACAGTTCACATGTTTTATTGATTTATTAGATATAAGCTGGATATCGAACCCGGATACTTCCAGATACGGGTTGAACATGCTACAGTTACATCACCTCACTCGATTGATTTAATGACGTTATATGTACAGAATCATAGAGACTGCAAAGACATAAATGGAACATTAATGATGCACTGCTAAAAATTTCCATGAATTTACGGAGAGCTTTACGGAAATGTATGTTTAATTAACGGAAACAATATTTTGTAATGCGTTATAATTTTGGTCATGAGTTAAACATAGTATAACATTGCGAGAAGAACCAAAAATAACCGTATGCATTATTGTACCTGCATCCTAAAGAAGTCCCACAAATATGCGAGTTTCCATAAATTGAGCTAGTTGCCTTCCCTAAATCAACGGGCACTTCTAAGGAATTTTTTGTCAGCACTTCTCCGTAAAACAACGAAAATTACATTTAACAGTGCTAACTTATGTTTGTAAGAGCTATTAGCAACTGTTGTTCAGTACTCCTTAGTGTTTACTAAAAAAATTCCACAGGATTTCGGTACCTTAAAATACTCTCATGTACTCCATTATAAATTGTAAGGAACTTTTTACAGTGTAGCGACGAATTTTTAAGCAGAGGATAAACACCAATGAACGATACAGGTAGTGCATTCAACAGCGACAGTTACGGTATTCTCTGGGACTGAGGTTAGAATAATGACCATACATAATATCAGTTTAGTAAACTTAGGTAAAACTTAGCGTCTCGGTGATAAAGGTCATATAACAGAGGATCAATAACTCAAGTGCAACTAAAAATGAAGGAGGGTGGAGGAGGGATTTCCATTTACTTATAGTTAGAAATAATCATATCATTCACACAGAATGAATTCTGAATACATAACGAAAATGTTGTTAACAGAACCACGGCTCGATATCATTTCATTCCTGAATGCGATTCCATTTAGATATATTTGCATCACTCGGCTCGATAATAGAGTAGATAAGAGGTAGATACGGCAGCAGGGATTTGAAATATTGTCTAATGATCATCATTGCTGATTACTACACGCGTGTCTGGGCCTACACGACTCGGCTTTGCGACAGGCATTGTTTTGTTTTGGCAGTTAAGGCTGTGATGCAATAGACAGTACTCATAGTTGAACTCAATGCTCTGATTATGGTATATGCTTCTATACTGCGTAACCAAAACTGTTGCATTGCATAGTCATATATAAAGTATGATCAATTTAAATTTTCCTATGCAATAATCTATAAGTAGGTAAACACAACATTCTTCTAGTCGAATTCGCATGCTATATATATTCATAGATGCATGTATTTTCAGAAAATGAAAGTAAGATATTGTTTGGAGAGCAATTGAAATGAAAATAATTATTCGAGGAAGAAAAAAAACATTATATAAGATGCCTAAATAAATTATATATGTTAAAAAATAAGTTGTAGGATAAGAAATGTAACATACATTTTTAATAACAATGTTTGTGTTTGTGGACATTCATCTTTTTTAAGGTTTGTTAATTAATACTTGTTAAACGATAATAATACAAAACCACAAAGTCAGCAGAACCATTCAATGTATAGAAAAATACTGAGGAACTTGGTGCAGAAGAATTATTAACCAAAAATGTCGAAATTTAAATTCATTCGAACTGCTACAAAACTTACAGGCATACAAAAACAAACCAATAATGTTGACAGTGGACAGCACTCAAATTACTATAAAAGAACAGACAACACAGATATCAATAAAGGAAAAATGCTTCGTCTCGGGAATTGGCATACATTGCAGTGAACTTCTAAATGCGTCACCCAGCTTTTTATTTAAATTGTAGAAAGTATTTTTCCCCATTGGTTATTGGAGTGGTAATGGGAATGGTTTTGGTTATGGTTATGTTGATTGTAGCACGGCCTAGAGGGTGGCTAGTGGAAAGGGAATGTGTGGAAGGAGGATGACTACCGTGGCAAGTGATCCATCGCCTCGCATTACCTCGCAGCAACAGTCGCTCTCACACCACGGGCTGATGTGATGGACATTGTGCAGGCCATTTGTCGTCGGCTGGCTTACGTCGTTGCCGGGCTAAATGGCGGCTGATGATTAAGTGGCATGTGAGGGCGGGGGTTGAAGATAATTAGGGCTGCGGGAGAGGGTTGCCGCGCAAACCGCCGACGACTGCCCGCCATACCTGGACCACAGCATCCCCCCAGACTGTCAATAAAGATAACTGGGTGACGTCCATCCCTCGTCGACGTGATGCGACAACCAGTAACCGGCCCTGACGTCATTACCAACTGTTGCATTCACCTTACTTTCTGAAAGGGCGAAGTTCGGGTGACAGCAATGAATTGTTTCTGGTCGAAATTCTACTAATTTCTAATACCAATAATGTTGATTTTGAAGAGTGGGTACCACTTATTATTAAATTATCTGTCAATTTGTTCCTTTAGTTACGCGATAGTGATAAGCTATAATTTAACAAAGGATTTCCAGTTTGTAAACGAGGAGCAAACACTCAAAACCAAGCGTGTCCAAAAATCCGCATAAGAGTTGAATACATTTTATACATACATTTGGCGAACAACACACGAGTATAAACTCAGCTTCATTAAATTCAAATACTTTACCGTTGTATACGTCATGATTCTTCTTAGTAAAACTATTATAATATTCCAATTTTTCAACTTTCTCTATAACGCGATAAAATGGACATGTCTGATTTTGAATGTTTGCTCCTCAAATGTAAACTCTGTGAGTCCGAAAATTGATCCAATTCCTTTCTCTCCCTCGAAAGTATTTTGTAACATTCATACTCGTATTTTCTCTTACAACTCTATCATTGGACACCAGCCTCCATAACGTAGTCGGTCCGGCACCGGTCTACGGTGCTAGAGGACCTGGGTTCGAATCCTGTCTCGAGCCTGGCTGTTTTGCTGTCCTCTTAACTCTCTATAACCTCATAAGTTCTTAATAGCTCATTGTTAAAAGTGCAGTAATACCCTGTCACCTCACTACCTCTACCTTTGAGATATCGCACTGATTAGACAGGTAGGCTACTCTATCGCTCGAAATCAATGACTTAAGGCAATAATATGAATACCAGGTCGCTCCTGTTAGTTCATACCATTTAGTCTGAAGGCAGCACAGATATTGTTGATGTTCGGAAGATACAACACAAAATATTCCTACCACAATTCAGAACATTCTGCACACAACAGCCGCTAATATTTTATGCAAACATTAAGAATAATAAACTAAATTTGCTTGTAGACTTACTTATACTGTATCGCACAGGGTTAGCATTTAATAAGAATCACAGTTATTGTCCGAACGGTTTGTAAATTAGGGTAATCTTTTCTTACAAAAATGAATTTCCTACTAATTACATAATTAAAAAATTCTTCATCGAACAGTTCATAAAAATTCAACAAGATATATATGTTATACGTAAGTAATACAAGCGAATGAAACTTGTTTTACAGCCAATCGGAATGCAGTTTTATCGGACGTGTCACAACCTTTTCCAACTGCAAATTTGAATTATACGCACGAAGTTCGAACAATTGTGGCTGCATATAATTGAAATAACAGTGGCGACCACATTCGAGCATAAAATTTTTTCTTCCAATCGGGAAGCGAGTATGGTGTTTTACTCGAGTAGCAGAAACAAAAGGTTCCACAATAGTGAATGGTTGAAGCTAGTGATAAAACTAATTTGAACAGTTTTTCTGTCGGTATAGTGAAAAAAAAATACTTTATAAACGTATTTCTGGCTAGATAATGGCGTGTTACTGTTGACATTAAAGATGTCAATATAATATGGCGTGTATTGGTATTAAATAACATAAAGTAAGATTTTCTTGGCTAAGTTCTTACACAAATTGCAGTTTACACGCCAGTTTATACCCAGTTTGGACAAGTCACTGTATTTTGAAACCGTAAAGTTTGGTTATGTTTGACCACCATGAGAAAATAATTTTTCGAATCCCTATAAAATTATATGTTATAGTGTAAATATAGTAATGGCATCGTGGCCACCACAAAAATAACCGTAGATAAATCGCTGGCCCTCGTAGCTTGTAACTATTCGTCCTCTCTGTCCATCGAGCGGAAAATCTTCTTCACTGTAACGGGCTGCATAAAATTCAGATACAGTTTTGTCGAATTGCACCGTGTCAATGCTATTGCCATTTAATTTTATTTACGAACGGCGTTCAAATCTAGGAATCTGTATTTATTTTCTACTCGCCACTGCTTCTATGTAAACAAATACAGCGGGAATTAACTCTATGCGAACCGGAAAACTAATTTAGTAAGAAAACATGTATTCTTATATCTCAATCTTTCCAGAAATTGTAAATAACAATAATAACTAGTTATGGATGGACAAGCTCTAACTTCTTTATCAGCTAAAATGTACGTCATTATTTAATACTCAATTACGGGAATATTTGTTCATGCATACAAAAAAAGTTATTAAAATTTAAACAGATTTTTTTTACAAATGCGTGTGACTAGTTTATTATTATGACACTATAAAATAATTAAATTTTTTGTAGCTAAGATTTTAGGAAGTGAGTACTTTCTTGCCTAGTTTCGATGTTACAGTGTCGTCATTGAGTGTATGCCGAATATTACTTTTTTTCGTTTTGTAACGTACCAAGCCAACAATGTTGTAAATACCGCTAAGGGTTTGACAAATATAACGAAAAACAAGAATTAAAATGAGAAGAGGTCTGAACGGATGTAAATTGTTTTGATATTTAGTTTATATATTATATTTCACTTTCCGTTGGCTGTACAGTAAATGAGTTTTAAAGTACAAATAAAATTTAGCCTATGGAAGATGTGCAGCGCAGAATGATCGGACGTTCCGACGTGTGAGTTTTGATAACCACATTTCTCAACTCTACTTCACTTCAGACACTTATAGAAACTCTCAAATAACATCTAGGTAATGTTGACAACCTTCGCCAAAGTGACATAACATTTATATAACAATGTTGCTAAAGATCCCTAAAACTTGCCAGTACAAGCAACGTACAGTTATGACGTGTCATAACTTTAATTAAAACATTTTTTCTTTAACATAAATGAGCAAAACAGCAAACGATTTGTTGTAACTTATCGAAAATAATGTATAAGTAGTTCGGGATAAAGTGGTCACTCAATAATGCCGTGCTAAAGTTCTATATTCAGCCTATTCGTATGTTTCCGCGCGTAACAGTTATCGACGGGACATATCTATCCTCTAACCTCTTTGTACACGTTCTCTGTACACGTCACTCAATGTTTGTGCGTGTAAGATAAATTGGGCAGTCATTATGAATCGATAAAGTTTAATAAAAAAAGTTTATTAATTATATAAAATACAATTAGGTCGATTTTGGTTGATTTTGTTTCTGTATTTTGATATTTAAATAATAAAATAGATATTACTGTATTGCGTAATTTCACTGCTAACCATGTACGCAGTAGGCAACTACGATGAATTATTCTGTAGAAACGATTAGTGATATTTTTCAAAGGTTAAATTTTTAGTTCTCACTTTACCCCGAACGACCAATAAACTACGAGACACTAGAGAGATACACACAAACAGTACGTAAATAAAACATAAAGTATAGTGTAAGGATGATA
Organism: Medauroidea extradentata; assembly: GCA_003012365.1. Lineage (NCBI taxonomy): Eukaryota > Metazoa > Arthropoda > Insecta > Phasmatodea > Phasmatidae > Medauroidea > Medauroidea extradentata. The sequence continues at coordinate 7,408 of PNEQ01090963.1, forward strand.
ACCGAAGTTAGGGTGTCGCACGCCAAATGCAGGTTTTATTAATGGGAGCTCATAGTAAGCAATCTGCTCGCCCAAATGGATGACATGAAACAAGACTCTGTCTAGGAGACAGGAAAAGAGTGATCTCCGAGAAAACCCGCCGGCCAGCTGCATCATCCGGTACGATTCCTACATGTGACATTTCGTGGACCGACCCGCAGAGTATCGAGCCCGGATTTCCTAGGTAGGATGTGAGCGGGCTGACAACTCGGTCGTGGCGATCCATCAGTACGTAAATAATCCCAAATACGTAAAATTATACAAATATAAAAGGTAAATGAAATGTTGACTAGACTCACCGTAATGATTAATATTTATTTGATCAATTGAATTTGTTTAGTAAAAATGTAAAATGTACAAATTTTTTAATCCTTTTTATGTTAATTGTGATATTTTCTATTTTAAGTGTGCTTCTATAACTCCATATATTTTATTTCAAATTATAAATAAATAATTCTTCTCTGCAAAATAATTTGCACTGATATTATTACTACGGACAGTTATAATTAGCAGTGATAGGTAAGGCATTGTTATAATATTTTCATACATTTCATTTAGTTTTGCTGGTTGTTTCAAGGAAAGTGTAAATTTATGTAAGAACTAACCATGCAGTATGTTGCAGATGAACGTAAGAAGTGTGACATTTAGACAGTTTTGCAATTAAACCCGCCAACCTGGGCCCTAAGTAAATGTTAAGCATGTCATAAACCATGATACTTTGTGGGTGTCAGAGGAGTAAGCCTCTTTAAAACCCTAGGGTCAACATGCCCAGATTGTAGTACCTTAGGACGGTTACTTACCACGTTACGGTGAACTAATCAATGGCAACAACGGCAAAGAAAGATACATTTAGGACGGTGTAATTACCTTTGAGGTATGCCAATACATCGAGAACACCTCAACCTTGTGTTGTGTTGATTGATGAGTCATCAAAAACGAGGATGTAAACCCCTAAGCATACTCTAGCTGGGTGCAAAATACCATCAGATGTCTAACCCATAAACGATGGTAAACTGTTTGTTGGATACTTATCTTTCTCCAAAGCATCACAGTAAACAACTGAAAGAATTTTAAGGATGTCGCCTAAGGCAAAACATGGATATGACGACTACGTAAATTATGATTATAGTTTTGAAGTTGGAAAAGACAACCGCCTAATCCTCTAAGTGGATATGATGATGAAGAAGAATAGTTTACCATATTATTGATTTATGCCAGTGACTTACACCTTACATCAAACCTATACACTCTCTTATTCTCGCTGTATAAACTAATTATATCACTTATGCTTGTGTGTATATATATTTTTTTTATACACACTCACATAGACACAACTATATATTGGGTCAATATTCTAGTTACAAAATTAAATATTTTGTTATATCCTCTCTCTTTTAATGTAGTGTGGGGATCTATTATTATTGCATTGAAACACCGACAGTTTATGTCCTTAGATACTTTGGAATCCTGAACTTGTTCCGTCAGTCCCACGAGAGATACGTTATACTATCGTTTTAAAACTTTTAATCACGGCCTCACGCGAATATCGCACTCTTAGTGACAGTCGCGGCCAGAATCAGTTCTATATGCGGCTTCTCGCGAATTTACCCGCGACGCGTCCACCCTTCGTGGAGATCGGCGACGGAGTTCTTCTATATACGCGGCTTAATACAATCGCCCGCGGTGGCTCCGCGAGACGCGCCCACACTTCGTGGAGGTCGCCGTCGAAGTCCCTATATATACGTGGTTTACCACAATCGGCCGCGGTGGCTCCCCGCGACACGTCCCTCCTTCGTGGAGGCTGCCGCAGGAGTCCCCTTAACTTTTCCTTCGCGCCTACATGGCATAACTCTCTTAGGACCGCCCTCATTTAAACTTTCAGCCAATCACGTCTCTCGTGGGTGACGACGACAACAAACCCTGCCATTCCTCCGTATCAATTTATTGCATCTTTTTTAAATTCGCACACATTAACACTAATATCCCTTTGAACTTATTTACAAAATTTTATAAAATTCTGATGACTAATTATAAAGTTAATATTAAATTGCACAGCAGGGGTGTGGGCGTATCCACGCCTCTAGGTGCCCTAATTTTCAGCATCCTCGCCGCGTGTACCTCGTCGGCTCAAGGCTGTTCGCTCGCTTTCACCCCATGTTTTCGCAACTTTCCCTCCCCTGCTGGGTTAAGCGTCAATCTGCTGTGACACAATGCCACAACCCTCCGGTCATACTGCGCCTCTCGCCAGTACTCAAAACTAAATTACAAATTAAATTACATTAAACAAAATTTTGCAATTGAGACACATAAAACAAACAATCCTAATTACAGTGCAATTTCAACTGGCTTTCTACGACTATTCTAACCTAATTTACAGTATTTACAATATATATGTTATGTATTTACATTTAAAGGCTATGTGCCGGTTACAATTTTTAATATAAACATTTCTTGAGGAGGATCCTAATCTGAATTTAGTAGCAATAAAACTCTTAAAATTGATATTTAAAAATAATCATGATGCATGTCTTAAACTTAATGAAAAGAGAGATCATTATAGGCGCCATTAATACCTTCAACCTTAACAATAAGGTAAGGTAGTTAGGCTGTTATGTCTGGTCGACAGGGAAACTATAACTATAGAAAACCAAAATCGGGATGACGCGAGTCCAACGAATTTATTGTTGCCCAACCTGTCTCGGTTCCCCCTTAACGAATATAACAAAATGTTTACTATAACTGAAGCTTTTGAGGCTTGTTTTTTATTAAGTATAACCTAATTATAGTAAAAATTGCCTTGCTCCGAAACTATGTAAATATCACCGCTTTTGTTTTATACGTACTCAAAACTTTCGGTACAGCGACATAGGGCCTATCACGTAGGGAATACTACATGCACATGTGTATGCCCACTTTATGGAACATTGTTCAATTAAATTTTAACACATGTAGCGAACATTAATGATGTGACAATAAGTAACCCGAATGTTCCAGTGTTTCCATAGTAGGTATGTCATTCCACGCAGGACGTAGAGTGAGTGAGAGATTTTGGTCAGCGATCAACATTGAGGTCCTTAACGCTGGTGAGGGGTGACATGAGGTGAGTATGGAGCAGCGTAGGAATGAAATAAAGCGGGGTAAACGAGAGATCCCCGATAAAACCCGCCAACCAGCGGCATCGTCCGACACGGTTCCCACATGCGAAAATCCTGGGGCCGATTACGTCGGGAATCGAACACGGATCGCCTTCGTGGAAGTCGAGAGGTCTGACCGCTGCGTCAACCATGGTGCCGCAGAGCGTAGATAGATACGTACCTGTGATTATATCGCTGCTGCTACTGCTGTGTGCTGCGTGACCATCGAACCTTGAAGCATTCGACGCAGCAGCACAGGACGGTGTTCCTCGCACGCATCGCGTCATGATGACAAAATCTAAGTAAATATGAGTACAAAGTTATTATCATCTTAAGGCTCGGTTTCAGTTGACATATTGAATATTATTATTTTTCGCTGTTTCGGATTTCTGAGAAGAAAAGTGTTAAATATACGATTATACCTCAAATTATATTTACATTTATCTACATTACAGACCCTGAGATTTAGCTGTTAACTAATAACTACTCCGCAATTTGTGTGGAAAATTTTTTATATTCATAATTTACCTGGCGAATTGCGGCGTAATTATATGTTAACAGCTAAATCGCAAGGTCTTTACTGTAGCGAAATTTAAATAAAATGTGAGATTTAAGGACATATTTAACAATTTTCTTCTCAGAATTCCAAAAAAAAAAAGTGAAAAACAATAAATTTCAATGTGTCGACTGAAACAGAGCCTTAAGTGAATGACAGTTTTCATCGTCCTAATAGCAGTTGTCGAACACGTTGAAGTACACCTCCCAAATGATCCACTACTGTACAATAATTATTTGCAAACTTACCATACAGATTTATAGGTATGTTAAAAATGTAGGTATGGTAAAATTGATTCCTGTTAATCACTTACTAAAGCAATTATCATATAGTCGTTGATAAGTATGTTAACTAAATACATTATGTACGAAATATTTATTTCGAAACATTTAGAATATTAAATAAATAATCTCAATCTTATTGTAAGTTGACAAATACGGCTTTAACTGCAGTATATTGCATTTAATTGCCTACAGCTAAAAACAAACAGATTTTGTCAAACTATTTTGTAAAACATCATCATATATCATACGGACTCGAATCAAATTGTTATACGTTAAAGTAGAATATATTATGTATTGTGTCGGAAATTACATTGTTTTGTAAACAATACCATTATTTCTTAAGTGATGAAATAAGCATAATGTAACATTTGTAACATAACTTAGGCAATTAGGATAACGTATAATATTACTGTATAATATAACACACATTATTATAATAAGTATTTTTACAGGCTTATTTGATGAAATAGGATTCAGAAATCGAAATATATGACAATATAATTTTGGTTTATTACATTTTTGTGTAAAGCAACAGAAAACAATGTATTGTAAATCCGTACACATACTTATAATACGAAATATTTGCACAGTATTTTATTGACAACTAGCAACGAGAGTGTTGCAAAGTGTACGAAGGGTGCAAGAGAGAAGACGACATGGCCACAGCTGCCCCCGGAGGTATGGGCGACCCCTCGCGAAGGAACCACACACCGTGACTCTGTATTTAAAGTCTGGAATTAGCAGCGGCTGAAGTGGCTAATCCTCTGCCGCAGGCACGTTCACCAGTAAGAGCGGAGGATATCCTGGCCGCAGGACCTGCTGGCGAGAAGGCAGAGTAGGAAGTTAATTACTTCAGTATCCTCGAGGGCCACCGGTCCTGTGGATGACTTATCTTCTCGCATGTTGTCTCCAGTCAAGGCAGAGCGACGCTAATTGATCGCTGGCTTTCTTCGCGTCATTACTGAGTAGACTAACTTAAATATAGTATCTTGTAAGTTTTCCCAATTGTATTACTTCGTTCAATGGAATCCATAATAAGAGTGTGTCGTTGGATCTGCAGTTTTAATACACACTAAAGAAGTATTTTGGACATCCGCCATTACAGCAAATTGTGTGTAACAGAAAACGAAAGAATGCACACAAACAGACAAGTAAACAAACAAAAGGATTTTGTTTGGAACTGTCAAAAATAGGTAAATATATACAATTCCACAAGGAATTAAAGAGTTACAAGAAAAATTAACACAAACGAGCACCTAGGCACAAAATAAAACAAAAAAATAAAAAAACCTCGGCTTATTCCACAAAAGGAATTCCTTTAGTAAGTTACGACAAAAAGTATTTACTACAACAAACACACAAAACAAACAACAAAAGTTGAATATAGACGACACAGCATAAACACAGACACAGCGAGCAAAGCGAGCGAAAACAAATAGCACAGCAACTATGAACAGTAAAACAATGACATCAAAGACGAACGCAGTGTGTCTCCTTGCGACAAAACAAATTGCGACGTTTCGGAGACTTCAATCTGTCTCCGTCTTCAGGCACATACACAGTACGAGGAGCACCTGCAGGCTGAGCATGAGCAACATTAAACAAAGGGTTAACCCCTTACTATTTCTTTAATACGATGAAAGGTTTTTACATTCATTGATTTATAAAGAAACGCATCCTGCGTTATAGATCCCGAAATTTTTGGAGAAAAGAATTCTGCAACAGTTTGTTTCAATGACTTATTTACAAATCTGCAGCTCTGTATCATTGTCATTTGCAGAATGTATTATTGCACAGACGTAGCTCATTTGACTGTGCCAACAGGAACAAGGTTACTGCTAACCACACGTCTGTGATTTGCGTGTAGAACCCCGAAACAATGGAACTTAAAAACAGCCAATTACTGACCATGAAGCAGACCTGCATATATGCACTTGAGGCATTGAAACAAAGTTTTGAAGAATTATTTTCACCGAAAGTCTTAGGCTCCAGTTATGAATTCTGCGGTCTATTTGAAAGAGCTGTGTGCAATTGGAGTGCATGACTGGATGCAGATTTATGGACATACTCCATTGCGATGCAGATGTATGTCATAAAACTTTATGGAATATAATAATATAAAAACTTAATTTTCTTTAGTCAAAAGGATCTTGCAAAAGCGTACTTCTTTTTGATGACATCCTGTTATCGTAAGTTTCATTTTACAAATGTCTGCATTGCAAAAGAATTTTTCAAAAAACTACTTCCAGTCAAGGTCTCTTGTCCTAATCATTCATTTTCAAAACTTTTATTTTTTTTACGTACTGTTCCAAAGTGTCAATTATTCAACACATTTATACTCTTGACTTTATAATTCAGCTCTAAATACATTTTGTCTCAAATATGCGAAATGTATAACATTTCATATTATTAGAGTAACTAAGATGTTAGTATAAAAGAATGCGAATTGTGGTCTCGTTCGTGTTTTTTACATTACCTGCCAGATTTTCCAAGTGAAGTGTTGACCGACTCAACTACCAATCGAACACATTTAGTCATGGCTTTTAGTATTTAAATGCACCTACTCAGCGTTAATATATTATCGAAAGTTAAATCATAAAACAAAGGATATTACAGCACAGCTAATTAGTTTTTCGTGCCAATATTAATGCAATTAGGTTATATATAAGTTTGTTGAATTATGCAAGTTCAAAATTACTAACAATTTGTCAATAGTTCATTTAAAAGAAGCACAATGTTGCCACCAGAAGTAACGTTCTGAAGTAGACAGCATTCACAACAAAAATTTGCGAGTTATAAAAAGAAAGCCTAGTCAACTTATCTAAAGTTATCATTGAAAACAACTGCTAAAAAGTTGTGTTTTACTACAGTTTACATGTGTAGTTGACGTATTTTATAACAAATTTGTAAGAGTACATCTAACTGATTACCTAAGCACTTACACGAGCTATTATTTACTTTGAAAATACGTATAAGACCAATATATGGAAGTAAATACCATACCTACAAAATTACGTTAATGTTTTCTTACAGAGTATGATGAACAGTACAAATAAATGTAGATATGTTGGAATTTTTTTTTTTCCAAAAATTTTATTCTTATCACAGTAGACAACGTAGAAAAGTTATCGCAATCATTATAGTCAAACATTTAATACAAACAGAACTTCAATTTAATATTTAGAGGTGTTTGAGCAGTTAAAAATCTCTATTTTCTTTATACATTACTAAATACAGGCTGAATTTGGCTTAAATGATTGCAGTAGTTTCCTGAGTACTGTGAAAACACGCATTTCTTTTCTGGACCGCTACTTTATAAAATGAACCATAAACAAAGCTTTGTTATTTGTATGTTTATGCCTATTCTGTAAAAATTGTTTAGGTGAGGATTCATAAGTTGTCACTATGACTTAAACACAACCGTAATTTTTTTTTTTTTTTTTTTTTTTTTTTGTTCTCTCAAAAATGGTAAAAAAATTTCCCTTCACTCAATTTATAAACCACCATAATTTTCCGTTTCTTTTTCAAATGTTTCCTACTATCTCTTTACTCGGTACATTTAAACCTGTATGACTCCAGTGTAATCTCAAGGTAGCTTAATGATTGTAGAGTTAAAAGGTCAGTAATTGCATCTAGCACAGAACAACGGTAATTTAAATAAATATGTTTATAATTTTTAAATATTTTTATACAATTTATTTTCTTGCATAGTTATACTGCCTGTAGTTTTATTTTAAATGTGTTTTTATCATATATATATATATATATATATATACATATATATTTTTTGGTTATTTATATTACTTTACACAACATTTCATAATGTTTTAACTTGTTTCAGATTGACAGTTTTTTCTTCTCTCAGTCTCTACTTAATCATGCATCGCATTAAATTGTTTTATATTAATCACAATTATATTTTACTTAGTATAAATGTTTTAATAATCGTTTTATTTTATTTTTCTTTTAAATAATTAGTTCTCGGTCACATATCAAACCACTTCCCCCATCCCATAGAACACTTTGTTACAGAAATAACACTTCAGTATTCTACCTTTTATTAATACATCTTTTTTTATTAGCCTACTTTCCGAAAGAAAAAGTAGGTTTATCAAATCACATTTCTGTCAGTGTGTGTCAGAGTGTCCCCCTTAAAAACATTTTAACAAGTGGACCGAATTTCATAAAACTTTATAAACATATAGTTATTAGCAACCTGACTTTGACATTTATATATTTCGTTTACGCCCTTTTCATATTTTCAAACTGGTGGACGTTTTAACATTATCCGATCCATAAGGAACCGTACTTTAGAATTTCATCAAACGTGGTACACATATACTACGTACAAAGTTAACTTAACTTTTATGTATATCATTCATCTTGTGTTCATATTTTAAAAATAGCGGGCATTTTTATATTTTTAAAATTCAGTAACGTATCTTAGGAAATATGTTTCATAATTTACCAATTAGGTACATATATACTACATAGAAAGCTGACTTGAATATATTGAATTTAGTTCATCCTGTGGTTATAGTCTTAGATGGCGGGCATTTTTATATTTTTAGCATAGTATCACATATCTTATGAATTTTTTTTTTTCAGAATTTTATGAAACTTGGTACACATACTACACACACAACTGACATAAATATTGTGTATTTCGTTCATCCTGGCTTCATATTTTCAAAATGACGGCCATATTTATATTTTTGCATAGTAATACATATCTCAAAATATATACTTTTTTTTTTTTTCAGAATTTTATCGAACTTGGGACACATATACTGGATACAATGCTGACTTTATTTTTGTGTAATTCGATCATCCTGTTTTCATATCTTCATAATGACGGCCATCAGTATGTTTTTAGCACTGTAAAAACCTCTTAGGATATATAATTTTCAGAATTTCATCAAACTTCGTACACATATACTGCACACAAACCTGAGTTGACTTTTGGACAATTCGTTCATCCAATTGTAATATTTTGGAAACGGCGGCTACTTTTTATTTATCTTAAAAAAAGACAGCTAAGACATTTTTTTCCTCAATTTATTAAACTTGTTACTCGCATTTTACTTAGCTAGTTGATTTATCTTTAGTAAATATCGTGTTTCATACATCTAAATCAATATTATTATTTAATATTTCTAGACTAAATAAACTATTTAAATTTCAGTGTTAATTTTCACCTACTCTGAGGAAAGTAGGCTTATCAGTTATGCTGGTAACTTCTTGTTTGTACCCACTTTGCTTACATGCGTAGGCTCAAATTTTGTACTTAGGATATTAACGAATATACACACACCTGCGGGTATATGCTTGTTAACATTCAATAATAAAAACTTTTACACTTCTTGTACGCCATGGAAAACACTACAAGAAAAAATTTTGTGAATATTTTAATAACAAATTACTGATAGATAATACATAATACATATTCAGAGAAAATATATAGCGTGAAACACATGTGAACCGTACGTAGGACATATATCACATACTGTATGCTAATTAGCATATAATAGTTTTTTCACTGATAAGTCGTAACCATGCACATTATATTTGTATTTTATTAAATACTGTCTTAACAAAGTAGCATGCACTAAAGTATATTTTCAAGATATTTACAACAAAGAATTCTTTCATATTCCCAAACCATATTGTTACTACTTAAAGTAAATATATTTATTGATTGACACATAATTTCATGTAGGAGTCCTCCTATTGATACACGCTTACCAGCAACTTCCACTAAACCTGACAGAGCAGTGCGACACATGTTCTTTACTACACGAAATGTATTTACTCACACAACATGCAGGCAGCGCAAGCTCATATATTATACAAAAGATCCCAACCCCTATATATTTGCTACTTGAAGTTGTTGTGTTCGTATGAAACAAAGTATCATGTTTATAATATTTACCAAACAATAAACATACATATTAATCTACCGACTCTTGTACCTAGCACATGTAAAGTTACATTTACAAACCTAAGACTTGGTTGGCCCTATTGTTCCCAACTATGTATAGGCAGGCACTACCCTTAACCAAAATCGATAACGTAGAATAGTTTACGTGGATCGATCAACCTCAGATAAATTACCCCTTTTGTATAGAAAACCATATAGGTTGATTTGTATAATTCACCCGTAGAATAATTAGGTTACATAATTTGCAGATTATTTGGTATGCATTCTATAAGTCATAATGTTTGTAGGGTTGAAAAAATCCCTTCGCCGTCTACAATACCTAGTTGTATACATGAGAGATATTAATTATACGTATTGCAAGAATGTTATTTATGGATATATGGGTATACGCAAAAGGCTGATTTTTAGAGACAAAAATTTTTCTAGTGGCTTTTATTGTTAGTTATAAAATAAATTACCTATAAAATTGCTTTTCAAATAATCTAAAGAACTGGAGAAAAATATGAATTTATTGACAGGTAATCTTCAGTTCGTAGGAATAGCACGAATCTCGCGGTGACTGAACCATAATACGGACTTATAATAAGAATATAAGAATTAGTTCCTATACATTTATCATGAAATCATGAAGTTCACATGGATATAACGTTACTTGTTCTAGCAAATAGTGCTTATTCTCAGTGTATTAAGCTTTTGCGCTATTATTATATTTTGTGGATAAAAAAAGAAACTTAATATGTGACAGACTGTAAATGAACAACGCATGTGAAGTAAACCAAAACTACCTGTGTTTCCTTATGCATATATGTCATAAGACCTTAAAAGTTAGAAAAAACTATACAATTCTACTTACATGTACAATGAAACCTCTGCAATGCAGAGGTCGCATTGTTCATTTAAGTATATTGTATATTGTATAAATGTAGGTAAATTATTAATATACTGATGCCCCGATAGGAAAGGGCAATCTCCTAGGAGCTGATAGTACTGGTTGTATTGATCAAAAAAGTTCATACGATCGTGGGGTCAATACGGGATGGTTGTCGAGATAGCCCCATTTGAATAAACATTGATAAGCTCTAAAATTACTGTTGATATTTTATTTGCAGTTATGTCCTTGTTTCTGTTACAAGTAATTTGTAATACATAAGAAATAACACGCTTATCTTATTTTTTCATAGCTGTAATAAAATATTACTATACACAACCACTTTGTTTCATATGCCATTTTTGGCCCAGTGCCAACGCTTCCACAATAAATACTCAAAGATTCCTCCATCGACCTCAATGAATTTGCACGTGCTACTGTACACTCACATTTTCAAGAACTTCTCAAAGTGTATTGTGGTACGTTGGATGACCGGCTGATATTTACCAATGTTTTCCACTGTTATGATTACCAACAACCTCGCCTGGAGGACGGGCTAGCGGCGACGGCAGTGCAATCATGTCAGGGGTTGCACAAGACAAGGGCCTCAACGATTCTCCCCACCGGCACTGAAGTGTGTCAATATAACGTAATGTATCCGGGGAATCGGGGTCTGTCTCCTTCAAGCCTTCCAGCCGTCACCACCTCGCCAGGATGGCCCTGGGTCGAGACCCACGACGTGCCGCCGTCCGTCGATAGCCGACACAGTCATCATCAGCCTCCGGCATCATGCTAACGGTGAGGACTAAGGTGTCCAAAGGGTCACCCATCATAGAGTAGATCAACATAAATATTTAAACAGCCGCTCCCCTCCAGCCTAAATTATGTAGTACAGCCGTGTAGTATTTTGTAACTACTAACTTGTGTAGAGTAAAGCCACTTAATTATATTAATATATATCATTTAACCGTGACCCTCACCCTTAACTTAAACACTTAAATAGTTTCGGTATAAAATGCCTACCTCTGGCTACAGCCACCCAACAACTATAAATAATATGTGTAAAACTTACTAAAATAACAGTTTTACAACACTGGTGGAGGCGCCTTAAGCTCCTAACCTCTCACAGCTAAGCCACCATCCACCCAAATTAATCAACTTAAAAAATTGTCAAATTATTAATTTAATTAATTTCCCCACCCACCTTAATGATAGAATGTTTAAATTAATTCCGCAGCAAGCTAATTTAAAACAGAAGTGGTCACGATCATACAAGCAGGCTGTCTGTCCCCCAACGGCACAAGTATGTCTGCCTTCCCAGGCCCCAAGCTTTCGCGAGTTTGGCCGAGGCAAAGTCTTCCGAGCTTCAGCCTGTGCCTGCAGCCGTGATTTGGTTTAGGTGAATGAAATCTTCGTGATGCACTATGTCTCCATTTATAGTGGGAATTTTTTGAAATCATACCACGGCTGTTCTAATTATATGATGCCTGCTGATGTTTTTATAAAATTCAATAGTATAGGAGAATATGTCGTGACTTGTGATCACTTTACACACAAACGATTATATATTTTTAAATTCATACATAAGGAAGGATTAATAACTGAAGTAGAAAAAATTGTTCGTGTTGCATCACCCAATTTTCGGACTTTCTGGCATACAAGTGAATGAAACATAGTCTTCCCGAAATAAGGCATCATTGTGGGAGATTTTTACTTGCATTACGTAATAGTTATAACTGATTTGCTTAGACCTATTTAATTTATTGTTTTAATGAAACTAGTTTGTTTTATCAGATACGATATTTGTTTTACGCCTGTCAACAGTTCGATAATTTTGCGTGCATGTGATAAAGTTTTGTTCGATACAATTTTTAATCATTAAAATATACAATGGTAAAAATAAGAAAATTAAACAAACCAAACACATTTCATGTAGTAGCTTTCAATCTGCATTTTACACATAATTGTTATATTTCTTATTACAGTACTACATAATAATCATACAGATTTCCATCACTGTTATATACACAACCATTATATTTGTTTCATATCACAGAACATTCATAAACCATAAGTCATACAAATTACCACCTGTATTATGTACACAGCAACACAAAAACCACTCTTGAAATCTACTTTTCAAGATAAAGTGTGACATACTTTTTCATATTAATTCTCAAATATATATGGCGGCAACACTCTCTTTAAGAATTTTCTTTACATTAATAGGGCATTAATTTCTTTTAGCGGAGCTGGAAGTTACGTAATTCTTTTAATTTTGTCAAATAGTGATCGTTTTTCCATAGTAGTTCTCCTAAATTTAACGCAAAATTTATACATATTCCTGGTATCATAGGCTTGTACATTTAAACATTTTGCTAACTGTGACTGGAGATACTTATATATAAATATTACGTACTTGTAACTGTTTAATACCCAACCATACAATTCTGTAAATGTTTTCTGTAATTTTACGTATATTTAATATTTTCTGACAATTGCTCTTATGCCCCTTATTTCTCTCAAGCACTTGTAATTATTCAATAGGCCTATACACTACACTTTATCAACAAATTATTTTTCAATTTAATTTAGTCAAATATACATACAAACATACACACGTACTGTGCGCCAAGATGAAGAGGAGAACTTGTCGGACAAAAAGCAAACTATAATATACCCACAACAAATTGTATAATACAGTTATTTTAATGCCTTATTTAATTTTTTCGCAAATTTCCTTTAATATATTACTAAAATAAGACATATTTAACGAACAATAAAACTTCATAAATCGATTACATTACATAATATAGTTGTTTATATTATAACACAGTAACTTCAAAACTCATCAGAAAATTTAAATTACTTACTACAACAATACATTGCTAACTTGAGAACTACAAATTTTTATCTCCTCTGAACTCGCTAAAATGTGATTTCCTTTGTAGAAACTTTTGAGTTAAACGTTTAGATGAAATAAAACTTTTGGTTTTCAAAACGCATGTACGTAACACATTCGTTCAGTTATATTATCTTTAAAACATGTCCAATGTGCGTAGTATTATAATGGCAAGGGCGATGTCATTCTTTTGCTTGCATAGTCTCCAACCAGCTGATGTTTTGGAATTTTTAATCACATTTAACATAACTTTAGCTCATTTTTGGAGCAGTAATTATTTATTCAACCTATTAGTTCAAATTTAAAACATTTTTTACTTACACTTGCGTAGTAATATCTTTTTAACGTCAGATATGTTGTAGCTAATCTAACATGCACATTGCTTTTATTGAAAACAAAAAGTTTTCTATAGGAACGCTGTTATTTTTGACCCCTATTTAACATGTTAAACGCATAATTATGCTAAGAGTTCTACGAATACTTATATTTGCCATACGAACAAACGCCAATTGACAACATTTAACTAGTTTCAACTTATAGCACGAACAAAATTACATTTCGAAAATATATTTGCTCTGGGTGAATTCTGTACTTCAACATGTTCCGGATTAGTTATGACTTTTAACTTTTAACGTCCCCGCCTGTTGGGACATATTTCGTGCCTCTGAGTCATGGGTGCAGGTACGTGATTAGAGCGACTTATGCGCATATGTCGAGTACCCTTCAATTTCTACATGCAGGCCACTGAACTGGGCCAGCAGTGTTTACGTATTTACGTATGTATAGATTTGATTTTCAGCGATACTGTACTTTTATGTGAGAATTCTGCACTGAAAACTAATGCAGAGAATGTGTGAAGTTTGCGTATTTTTTACTTGGTAACCGTTTGAGGCACGCTTGCGTTTAAAAGAAAATTTTGTTTTTCTACTATTCTGCAACGCAATTAACAGCCTTTATGGACATACGTAACTAAGCAGACATGCTAGTCATTAGACCACAATGATCACGTGAAAGTGAGAGAAGTGAAAATCCATATTAGACACAAACTTTACATTGAGATAGTAAATTTACGAATTTCCAAACAATGCTGTATTTGTAGGAGCAACATATTGCAAAAGTTACTTTTTTTTTAAATAGCACATGAAATCGTCAACGAAGTATATAATTTATGCTTGGTCATTGTGAACATATACAGCAGTCAAATAAAAAATATGCATATACGCGATGAAACTTAAACTGAACATCGTTGAAAATATATTGCAATAATGTCCAAGTTAAAATAGATGCAAGCATGTATTTTGCTGAAATTCGGGCTGCAGCAAACCTCATTGTATTAACAAGCATGTTTGTGTATAGCAAAATTAAGGTGAATGTAAGCTTCCCTGTAGTATTGAAGTTTGCAACAGGCTTTCAGCAAATCTCATAAACAAACTTGCTATATGGGCTGTTTGCAAATGCACTCAAAATGAAATATGTCTAGGCACATATAAAGTTTTTTGGCGTATGTTTCAAATCGATGTTTTTATGGTAAAAATTGTTACATGAACACAAGCACTACATACTTCAAAAATGTAAAAATAATCGAGCCATGGAAGAATATACACTCATTCACTCATCCAGCATTCAAGAACGATTCCATATCCGTAACTTTGCGTTTCTTCAATCTTCTTTCTTGTGCCTTCAATATATATTCTGGCTCACGGATCAGCTGTCTCCTTGGCCGACAGGGATCGGCGAGCTCAGGAAAGAGACAGTTAAAAAAACGCACCAGTCGTGATTTCATTTTGTCATGCCAGAAACTATCATCTCTCTCAATTCGTTCAATCGAGATGCCTTTGCACCTGAAAGGAGTAGTTGTGAGATTGATTTAGACGAAGAAGACCATCCACAACTTTACAGAAGAACGGCTTCAGCTGTGCTGCTGCCTCAACTGGAGTTAGCTCTCTTGCTGAGTATGGGCATTTTACCTCCAAAAGACCGTCATCATTAATTAAACCAACAGGTGAGGCTCCAAGAAAACAAAACTGGAGGTCGACGAACATCCCACATCGTTGAACAACATGGCCTGTGGTTTCTTCGTACAGAGTTACAGCTACATGCTCATTTGCTGAACCATAAACAATGGCAGCATTTTCGGATATGTGGCCGTACACAATGACTTCAATTGTAGCTCTACACGAAGTATTTTCCCGCATATTACAGACACGCCTGAAAAAGGAAGCAGTGATGAGTTTTCTTCTCTCCTTTAACCACAACTTACTGCTTCCCTGATCCCGGGTCTGCACCTCCAGTTTGTTTCTTTCTTCTGCTGTCAGTTCTAAAGTCCTCATTACAGATTCAGAAAATACTTCAAGCTCTGAGCCAAAAGCTACCGACTGAACCGCAAGAGGACCATAACTACTGACCCCGGCTGGTTTAGGCAATTATGATCTTTTGAATGCAAAATTATTCATGTTCAACCTTCGCCTACAGTTGGCCTGTTGTTTCCGTCTTTTAGCCATAATTCGCTTCACAGTCACTCCAGGGCTGTGACCTGTGATTGCCCTCATCGTATGTCCATGCCATCTGTGACGAAGTTGGAAAGATAAACCAGCAGCAGTAGCTCTACGGCTGTAAGAGCTCTGCTGCGAACGGTTTATCTGCTTACCGCCTGCCATTCTCGCTACCAATGACATGTACATTTCCGCTTGATTACTTGTGAGATCCATTGTAAGTGCATGTAACTTGATCCACTGCTTGCTGAATTCCCACAAGTAAGTCGCGAGGTAATGCATCGTAACTGCAATGTTGATTGCGCATACCACCTTTTGAACACACCTCTAAATGGCAGGATATGTGATCACCATACACATGATTCAGCACATTCAGTAGGTCTGATT
This sequence comes from Medauroidea extradentata, assembly GCA_003012365.1. NCBI lineage: Eukaryota > Metazoa > Arthropoda > Insecta > Phasmatodea > Phasmatidae > Medauroidea > Medauroidea extradentata. The sequence continues at coordinate 24,011 of PNEQ01090963.1, forward strand.
TCAGTTTTAGCGCATCACCCCTACAATTGCTAATACAACCTCTTGAGCATCTGCAAAGGCATTGAATTTTCGCTTGGCTGAGATGTTTTTCATTGGATCCCTTTTCCATGGCATAATGTTTCTTCTTAAGATTCTTTATTACATGGTTAGCGCATTCAACTTTCTCAACATCTCTGCCGTGTGAAACATTTTCTAATATGGCTGCATAAACACTGGAATCTCCATCACAAACAAACTTTCTGTACTGAAGTTTGTACGTTGCCTCACAAAAATGGAATCCTCCAACTATGACATGTTTCCATGACAGTAGACGAAGAATTCCAGTTTTTTAAACACAAGGGAGGTGATGGTTCCTTTTCCAATCGCTCTGCCCGGGTGCATGCAGAGCAATACTTGTTTCTCACGCCAAGAAAAAGTAGTGCGCATCCAGACTTCACAGAATACCTGTGGCCATACGATCTTTGACTCCAACCACCATCCAAGGTCGCAATGGTCCAGCCGTATTCTGTCTCCAACCATACAATAAAGATTCGTCCATCCTCTTTCGTTTCATCCATTTCCTTCTGCAGGATTGTTTTCCAATGTCCACCTATATTATTTTCATGGTAGGCAAAACACTTGGAGCTCAAAGATTTCACTCCGACAATCGACACAAGTTCGTGTATAGGACCATACTCAAGATCAACAGAAATTGACCCCCATACAAATGGGTCGTTTATGCTCAGTTTGTCCCTAAAATGGGTTATGTGTCCTCTACCAGCTGGAAGATGGTCTGTTGGCTCTGACTGAAATTGACGGACTTCATTACAACGGTTGCATTTAAATTTGAAATCCGTCAGAAGACCGTATCTCCTAATAGATTCAAGACGGTATGAGCCGGTTTAATGCACTGGACACCAGAAAGGAAAGAAATTCAATGAAATCACAGAACAATAACTCGATTTACTCTGTTCCTGAATAAATAATGCTCTTCATGTGAGCCCCATACTAAGGTTATAATGCAAGTTTGGCCCAGAAGAGAGAATTTAATCCACACAGACCTTCAGAAACCAACAAAACAGTGGTTTGCCAAAAAAGAGGGGGTGGGGGTGGCCCGCCTTGAGGATATAATTACATAAAGCGTGCCACTTTATAATTTAATTAGAATAAAATGTATTACAGAAACACAAAACTAAAACTTTTAATTTAATTTTAATGACTTGAGTACAACAATTATTTTGCACAAACGAAATACGACTTTAAAGTATTAAGTCATGAAGGTGTGTGTAATAAGTACTGAATCATATTACATTAAGAAGTTTTGGTAGCTTAACAACTGGTATAGTTTTAAATAACAGTAAAATTAAAACGATTATATTCCCAATAGATTACTTGCGGTAAAGCATATTTATGTTACGAGATAGTGACTTATAGCAAACCATTTTGGGTTCACAATAGACCTATGATGTTTTTATAAGTATTCTAATGTACAATTTTCGAGGCAGCATCACAGCTGCACGAATGTTACTGGTTCACACGAACTGGGTCACCTTATGCACGAAGAAATTCCGCAGAAATCCCACGAATTAGTTTTGGTATGCTTTGCTATACAATTAAGGATTATATTTCATGTTTTATGTTACACATCAGTTAGTGTACCATATCAGAAATTGGGATTTTTCTCAGCAAGGAGGGCGGACTTGATCCGGAAGTAAATTAACACGAACTTTTAGGCCCTATATATTTTTATTGATTTTTTCGCTAACAAATTATAATTTCTTTGGTTTGTGATTTTGAGATAGAGCTTTAAGGAAAATCTTTTTGCTGTTAAACATGGCCCTGTTAACTTAAGTTTTACTTTATAAATGTTATAAAATATGTACTGTTACCTGTGTCTTTCCAGCAAACGACATTGTACCATGAAGTGACGTACATCGACCACCATTCTGCCACTTAGCAGATCCAGTCCAGGTGGCAATGGGGGGTCGTAAACCACGACCAATGGCGGCAGCTCTTCATCCCTAATACATTTTAAGTAGCTAGAATCCGTATTTATTATTTTACTAAATATTTTAAAAAAATTATATTTACATATGGCATCATAACGTATAAATTAATGCCCCATTGTTCGATTCCGTTTCTGAAGTGTTTTGCTATGCACGTGTGTGTATATATGTATATATATAATAAATATATTTATGTTTCTCTTTTATTTGAAAGGTAAATAAAAACTTGATAAAATGCCAAGAAAAATTTTCGAAAGTCTTCGCGCTACAAACGTAGACGAACACGTATGATTTGTATTTTTTCGAAAGAAAAAACTAAGTGAAAACATGTAATTATTCTCCCGTAATTAAGTTTATTATTTTTAAATTTTAATTCTTTTTGAGATAATTATTTACTATATATTGTTCTGTAACACCACCCATAACATCTTTTAGATCCTTAAGAGTATAAGTATACACAAAATCACCACATAGAAACGTTGGAAATTGTACACAACGATGCTGATTTTTTTTTTCAAAATTAAAGTTTATAAAATTTCACCCAATTATTTACTTTGTTTATTTTCTTTAAGTTGATAAGTAACCAAAATTATTAAAAAAATTTTATTTGAAGAAAAAATACACAACATTATAAAGTGTCGGTTTAACACAATCTTCTTCCTTGTAAGATTAAAAAAAAAACTTAGAAAAATAGCATAGGCACTAAATATTAACTTGTGGTATGAGAATGCCGTCAATCCCCAGAATACTGCTATCTTTGCTGTTACTTTAAATTAATACGATAACCTATCACCTTCATTCGTAACATAATAGCGTGTTTAAAAACATTAAAAAAATAAGCCGTTTTTCTGGGAGGAGGCGGCAGCCTTGACGACATATTTTTAAGGAATATTTTACTAAGCAGATCTACCATAACTGTTTCTATGATATTATGAAAGGATGTACTTGAAAATAAAATACAAGATAAATATATCACAGCAATGTCAACTAAACACAACTTACTCATTTTCATCAGTTGGGGCCACGGCACTAGGACTGGTAAAATGACCGAGAGGAGTAGTATCTGTACCCATTACTGATGAATGCTCCGTGTCAGGCAACTCCGCTAACCTAGAAGTCCCGACGTTTTCATCTACAAATGATGACGCAGCAGCACCAACGGTCAAAACGTCCACGCCAAGCCTTTTTCTTTCAAGTGCTAATCTGGCACGCCTATAAGCATAGTAATGCAGGTTGGAATTCAATTTTCGGAGTGATTTCAAATTACCCCAAGCAAATATACTCTTAGCAATAACTAGCAGCGCAACCTCAACAAATGTGTGTGGGGTACCAGATGTTACGGCATTTATTTACATAGTACAAATAGACTTCCGAGTTGTTTTACACTAATTCACTTTGAAGTTTCATACTGTGTGCATTTATGAGAAATGTGGCTGACGCCACTATACGAAAGAACGGCATTTAGTCAAATAATACATAATTTTTTTGCTCATTCAACAATTTGTAAGACTTCGTATTCTGACCGTATTTCGAATACCGTTTCCAGTACCTTATTTTTAATGATGCTAAATGGCTAAAAAAATATATCCTAGTACTGGTTTACTTGTGATTTTACGACGAAACCTATAATTTGCAAGGCAGAACCAGCATGATTATAGCCACTAATTACATTTAGAAATGTTTCATGTTTTGGAAAATAACCTGAAACCATATTCACATTCACTTGGTAAAGTAAAGTTTACATATTTTGTAACAGTATTGCCAGAATGATATAATCATTTTGGTTTGATTTCGGGTTAAAAAAAACTGCCGGCGTAAAAGTTGCATAAAAATAGCAATACATGTCATAATAGTAAATCCATACCTTAAAGTGGATTTAAAGTGATTTAGGCAAAACTCTACGCAAAAAATTTTCAAACATTTATTGGCTATTAGATTATCTGATGAAAAAAAATATATAAAGAAACTTTTACGAAGTTTGAAGACAATTATTATCTTTATTGTACCTATTTATGATCTGCATCATTTAAAGCCAACATACCTATAATAATTTTGGTAATATTGGAAACAATGCATAATATTTCTGAAGCTTTCAAATTATATTGGAAACATTACTACACAGGATGTCATGTAATTCGCGGGCACTGACTGCGCCACGCTAGTAAGTAACCTTTAACTAAGGGTAAATCACTCTTTGGTGAAACAACGCCAGACTTTTAGTCTATGAGAAAATTGACTCCAAAGAGTAAAAAAAACCTAGAAGGTGATTGGCGAAAAAAAATCTTCGTAGGTACTGACCCGACCAGGTAAATTAGTAACAAAAAGTATGCAGAGAGAATCCTTTGGTAAAAATTCTCTTTGCCCTTACTTTCCGAAATAGGTCCAAAAAACAGTGAGCGAGTATGTAGGTAGGGTTGCTGTCACTACAGTGTCAATTTGCTCTTAAACTGAAAGTCTGGCAAGTTTTTACCTGCTTAATTTCTGTCACCGACTCATGTGGTGCAGTCTGCATCTACAATCCTTACCACACATTTCTCCTTCTCTGGTTTTTGCGACATTTTGGAGTCAAATTTATTGTAAACTGAAAACCTAATGACTTTTTATCAAATAATACTTTACTCTTAGTTTAGTTAACTTATTCACATGTTACTGTCAGTGTCCGCGAATTACATGTCATTCTGTTTATAATTATCATAATTTTCAAAACTTCGTATGTTACGCCAGTACTGGCACCGACAATATTGGCTTCCTTTTCGATTTCGTCCTCCTTTGTAACTATACGTAAAAAATCAACCAAATCCGGAAGTCTTTAACAGATAGCCATACCTATATTTACTTACTCGGATGAATCTAAATCGACGTCCCATTTGGTGGTTTGGAATGTGGATTTTCGTAATTTACAATTAGAACTTTCCCAGATTCAAAGCGAAATGTATCGCCGCCTAATGTGTTAAGATGTTTGCATGGAAACGGGGTTAGTCTGTCATGCTGGCAAGGGAAGGCGACGTCGTGTTACATTGAAACAAGAATCGCTCCCCTCCCCTCTCCCCTAAACTCCTCTCGCCTCAACCATTACGACACTAGCCTAAGATCTTGCGGCGAAAACAGGTTTTAAGTGATTGGCTAGTTGATAGTCTAGTTACATTGGGCCAGATGCCTGGCTGTTAATTTTCGAATAACTACCAATCTGTTTACGTCCCTTATCGGTATTTAGTGTGCAATATCTGAAAGATATTTTTTTATTATTTAATTTGGGGAGCACACTTTGTGACTAATGAAACACAAACTAACAGTATATATATATATATATATATATATATATATATATATATATATATATATATATATATATATATATATAATAGGGTCACTTCATCACTAACACAAATATTGATAACTGGATCGTGGTCTTAGTTTTATTACACGCCTATTCTGAAATGTAGGGATGATGGGCAAATAAATCATCTCCAAATAATTTCATTGCAGGATAAATACATGTTTTCTCAGCTAACACAATATTCTCTGTATACATGTAGTAGAACCTCTTTAATACAAAGCTGAAGGAACCAAAATTTTTGCTGCTTGTAATATTGAGGTTTGTTACATCAGGTTATTGAAAAGGTTCTAAAATTTTGGTTTTCGTATCTCTGTATATCCTCACAAAGCTAACATTACATCACTACAATAACTTCAGTTTACAATAAAACTTGATACTACACTGATTTTAGTCAACTTTAAATTTCTCACCTCATTCCAAGGGGATAAAAAAACCACTTTGTATTAATGTGAACTTTCTATTAAAAGGGTTTGTATTAACGATGTTTACATATATATGCATGTATAGGTATATATTATGTATATAACGAAAACGTATTTATCGTTTTATAATGCATGACGATCTCGCACATGTCCATGTTTATCACCTTGAATTACGACGACATTTTACTTTCCGAAAATACATCACGCCTCTTGCCGTAGGAAATTTCTGTAGAAGGTTAAAGGACAACCAGTTACTTGTATCATTCTTCCTAGGGTTGGGTAGGGTTCCATTAGTTCGAGTTATCATCATTTAAGATGAAAGATCTCGTCCAGTATAGACGTTTACTTTTCACCAACAACAGACAACATATACGATGCGCAACATGAATGTTAATTAAGTTATACAGTGTTATACTAATAAGCGGGAGTGAATAATTTTTTATGTGTAAAGCTTCAGGTATTTTCTTCGCTCACTTTCATACATAGTGTTTAAATTAGAAATCAACGTAGTACTTATTCAATACCGTTAAGAGCTCAAAATGATATCCAATTTTAAAGAATGTGTGAAAACATCTAAAATCTAGCAAGTTGTGTCAAACTATTAACACACATGAGGCGAAAAATTATTATTATTATTTTAAATTACAGTAAACAATGACTATATTACATTGTACCAACTACAATCGCCCTGCTCCTCAAAAACTGACAAGTATTGGGCCTGCAGCCTTTTCCTTATCAGTTGTTGTAGCTTGCCCGTCTGCACCTTTCAACACTTGCATTCCTCTATCCCTTCTTGTATGTTCTTAAAATAATCTGTTTAGCCCCTCTACCGTCCTCCTAAATATTTCCTAGGTAATAATTTCTTCCCTGACTAACATTTCTTTCTAGCTTTCTACACACCTGCCTCATCCCGTCCGTAGCTATTTCCTTCCCATCGTTCCTCCATTTCACATGCATCTGCCTGCACATGCTTTTTCATCCCTTTGTCTACCCATCCATATTGCTATGTTTCCCACTCAGCAACAATCCTCTTCCATGGTATAAATGTTACCATATTTCATATACTATCTTCTTAAACTCACTTTACAAGACCCCTTTAGACCATTTCTCAAACATAACATTTAGAATATTTCTGTCCCAGCTTATTTCCTTGCCTATACAGTCACACCACAACCTCCTCAGCCCTTTTTTTTTTTTTTTTCACCAATCTCTTACTCCACTACTGGAACGTTGTGGTCACTGTTCCCTTCGAGTACTACCACACCAACAATAGCATTCTTCAGCCTAACTAACACCACATCTAGTACGGACCCCTACCCCTTTTGTTTTGTCTAGTAGGTTCCTCTACTGCATGCACCAAGCCTCTGTTCACTGACTGCGCTGTCATTCTCTGCATCATGTTACCCATTCCTTCTACTGACTCAATCCACTGTACACCAGGCATATTCAGGTACCCTGCCACACCCTACTGCCTATACCCAAGTCTATTGATTCTGGCCTTCCTCAATTGTATCCCACCCTTGTCCTGGTGGCATGTATGCTCCATTACTGTGATATTCCTACCTATCCTTTTTACTTCTGCACTCCCTCTTCTAAGTATTCCATTCCACCAACCCTTCTAACCCATCCCTTACATACACACTTATTCCCCCTCCCCTTTCTTCCCTATCACTTATAAATATTATGAATTTATCCTGCTTACATTCCCTGTCCAGCACCTCCCTGTATAACCACATCTCCACTGCTACATCTGCTCTGTATCTTTCAAACTTACCCAGAAAACTTGATTTTAGGTTAGGGTAATTTTAATAAATCCAGTTTTACTGACTTGATTCATTTCCACATGCCACACATTACATGAGCCTTATTTAAGTGTGATTTTGTTGGGATTCTCTTTATTTCATAAGATGGGAGGACTACACACTTAGTTTAAAGTCTTTCATGAGACTAATAATTCAGTGTCAGTAACTGTTGATATATATTTCCTGTCTACATAAATCACACCTACCTTGGTTAACACTGAAATTGCAATTTATGTAGGCACAGCCTAGTCAAATTTATTGTAAAGTCATTGTACGACTGTCATGTCTATGCGCAACAGATAAGTAAGCCTACTGAATTATTTATAAATTATGTATGACGATTTTATTTATGAAACACTAAACGAAAGCCATTACTCATATATAGGCCTACCTTATTACACGAGTTACAAAACTTATGTGGAATTCGGGAAGCAATTACGTAAATTACACCAAGTACGACCGTGGTTGCGACAAATTGTGTAGGCCAACAGACAATTGGCAAACATCACATTGGTGTATCTCAGTTTCATTATGTAAAGGCCGATTTTCATAAATAAAGCACTGAATTATGTCATTCTACCATACTGTCGTCTGAAACCCAGACATTAACGAACATTTTTTATTTTCAGCACACTTCAAAACACAACTTCGGTATATGCTTGTAAAACTTCGTGGCAATTTTCTTCTCACAAATATGATCCTTCACTTCTTACACCATTTTGCATGTACGAGAAGTCTACACAATTTGAAATTAAGAGAAACATAACCGAAACATTCTTTTGACGCAAGAAACTAATTTCAAAACAGCACAAACAAGGTTAAAATGTTAACATATGATATTTTCGTCGCCATACTTAACTGCAGTATACGCCTTATCCGGAGCTTCAACCTCCCGATAAAATAGCCAGAAATTTATCCCTTAGTTAGGTCTACCTAGAGTTCGTAAGACGCAGTTTGTCGTCTACCTAGGAGATAAAATTTACCCAGATGTTACCCAGAGGTAGTAAAACCGGCCCTAGGTCTTATAGTTTTGTGTCTTTACATGTCTACATTTTGCAAACGGCTGCTTGAATTTGAAAAAACACATATACCAATGAATTTATTTTTAAATTCGAAACAAGTAGCATGTTTTTTTTCTTCTGATGCGCCCGCAGAGGCTTGAACGAATAAGCCCCTGGAAAAAAATATCATGTTTAATGCAGTATACAAAAATGAACTTATCATGACTCACGGTTGAATACGTGCGATAAACTGATCTATGCTTTTCTGTACCATCTCGTGTGTAGGTCACTGTATTTCGTCCAAACTTGTCTTTCCAGCACAAAGCACACATGTCTTTGAATTCGACAAAAGTCTTGTATGTGTTTTTAGATGATCGTCATACACATGGCACACACATAGGTCACCCATACGAAACAGTTGTAATTCATACAGCATAGGATATAATCCTTCTGCGATTTCTTTTCTTAATCTCAAGTTCAACATTGTTTACCTTTCCCTTCTACTTTATAAATGTTATTCTTATTGATAATAATTTTTGTTATCTATTTATTCGCCTTCAACTCTTGTACTGATTTCGAACATCGACGACAGTAAAAATACAAAGCGTTAAAGAACACATTCATAATTGATTTTCTACTCGAAATTATATCGAAATAACAAACCTTCCATGCAGTTATAACTACACTTAGTCGAAATACTTATTTTTAGCATCGTCTTCAGTCATTTCTATAACCATCTAAACCTATAAGTCAAATAATAAATACTGTCTATCTTACTGTAAAGCGCTTCCTAGCACCATACAATCCATAGCCCAGCGTCACTTGTAATATTCGTTTTACAAACTGCCTACTAAATTACTATTATCGGCTAAAGCTCCATCCAGCATATCATTTTAGATTTGTGTGCCCGGGTTCAGGAATAGTTGTTAGGTTGTCTCTTCACCTCACTTCACCATCGTCGCCTTTTAATCCCTCTTTTTTTAAATGCCACACAACCCTCTCACCTCACCATTAATGTTATTATGTCTTCGACATACATATTCCAGGATTTGTAAATCTAACTGCTTGGGGAAAATAATTTTGACCGTTTAGATTTATTTCACAACTAATTTGTCATTGATTAGAATTTCGTTGACACGAAATCACTGAAAACTGAAAATGTATTGGTCTTACTTATCATAGACTCAACAAACCTGGCCCATATATTACCTGCATTTTGCTCAATATCTAGGTTATTATTCGTTACTCCATGACGGCTAAAGTTGTCGTATGGGATTTAGTGAGCACAAAAAATTTAACCTTTGAAAAATATCACTAGCCGTTACTGCATAAAATTAAAAAATTTACCGATGTTACCTTACTGTCTGTATGGTTGGTAACGAATTGCTGAAAATAGTTCCGTCTATGTTCTTACTTAAATACAAAAATACTAAAACAAAATCAACTGAAATCGACATACTTGAATTTTTGTATGGTTAATCAACTTATATTTATCAAACTATAACTGTTGCTGCTGACTGCACAATTTATCCTACACACGCAAACATCAAGTGGCATGTTCAGAGAGGTTAGGCATTTCCCTTCATTAGCCGTTACGCAAGGAAACATGTGAATTGGCTGAAAATATACATTTTACAGGGCTATTTTTAGAGTTCACTTTATTCTAAACCTCTTTTAAATACGTTTATTAAGTTTCATGCTGGCCTCTTCGTGGTTCTTTGCAGCTCAACGTGTCGGGCAATACTTTCCTGTGCGGCTTAAAGATCTCATAACAATGTGAATGTACCTGCGTTTAGTTGTTTCGTTATTATTGGCTCAATGTCCTCTAATTTAAGGGTCCAGTTACACAAATGTGACATGAAATTCCATTCGTTAGGATCCCAGCATGCGCAGTAAAGTGAACGAGAGAGTATTGTCAGCGCTTAACATCTAGAGCTTCAGCACTGGTGCGGCGTGATTTAAGACTAGTATGAAAGTAAGTGGGTTTTAGGTCTCGTCGTCATTAGAGTCGGGGACACATGACCTGGTAGAATGACAATATGGAGCAGCGTCGGAATGAAAGGGCGGGGAAAAGTGAGATCCCCGATGAAAACCGTCGACCGAAGGCATCGTCCGGCACGAACCCCACACTGGAAAATCTGGTGACGACCCCACCGGTATTCGAATCCGAATCACCTCCTCGATGGAAGGAAAAATATTTCACAATTCTGCCATAGCGTAAATTTTTTAGACTAACTAAAGTCTACCGTTCACGCTCTATCGTGACACGACCCACGTCAGACTGTGTGTGAACATGGCTGGGTACAAGGAAATTCTTTGATGAATTACATATTACTTCTTGACATTGTCGACACAAAATAGCTGCAACGAAACTGTTTATGGCCATTGAAAGTGTTTGAGTAGAAATTATCATATTTTAGTTTTCAGATAGATATTACCAAATGTCAATCAGTAAAGTTCCATATTAGTTTGCTCCACTTCCTTCATATTCATGCTACATGAAAAAAGTTTGCTTGATCGTGTGACGGTCACAAAATGTGAGATTGTATTAAGACTGGAAACGTTTGTAAAATATTATTGTATATTTTGTGTATATCCTGAATGCATCCTGACAACGATTCAAGCATTAGACATTAATTATCCAAATAAAATATTCTGTATCAAGTTTATGACATCACGGCCGCAAACAATAAAACAAATCAAAACAAAAGTAAGGTACAGTTAATATTTTGTATATCTTGGCTTCCGGAATTTAGCCACGTCATCGTTCCTTCTCTCAGCGTTTCGGCGCACATTGCAGCTGCCATATACAGAGTTACAGAACAACTCAACTACTCATGTCAGAAACTGAAGATGGCAAGTGCATTGTGTTTGGGGAAGAAACTACTCTTGGCTGGATCCCAGAAGCATAACATTACATAACAACGGCCGCAAAAAACCTACAATTATTCGTTCCAGTTAATGTCTGTTCGATATGATGCTTCTTTCTGGGACTTGCAACCTGAAGCAGTAACGAAATATGTATCATATAAAAATAAACATAGTACTAGTAGGATGCCAGAGGGGCAGGGTGTCACACCCGATTTTATGATTTGAAGCCCGAAGGTAGTCTGCGCACCCTCAGGAAGACATGAAAGACGCCCCACGATGGGAAAGCTTCGTGATGAGAAGGATGGCGGAAAAGGGAGATCCCTGGAAAACCTCACAGGACAGCGACATCGTACGGCACGATTCACATAGTACATCGGATATTTGACTTGGTTATTAATTTGTACCTTAAAGTTAATAAACATTCGTAGTACAAATTAATTTATAACTTGGGCTAAAATAGTTGCAAAAATGCCATGTAAGGTAAGTAAACTTATTTCTCTTTTCTGTTTTGCAAGAACGAAAAATCAATAAGTAAAAGCGAACCCACCTTTTATAATGTAAGGTTAACAAATGCGATTTTAAATCTTTATTTCAATCTCCAACATTACCCCATGTAACTTTTTTATCTGACATAACTCAGTTTTCTGTAGTAGTAGATGGCACTGTATATTTTTTGTTGGCCATAACTCAGAATCTAAATTTCTTTAGTTTAACTCTCTCTCTCACTCATAAAACTACAGAATCAGACTGCGAAAAACGTTTAATAGTTTTCGAACTTTTTTATAAGGACCTGAATTCGAAACCATGCTAACTCCCAAATGTAAGAAATAGCATTAAATGATAATATCTTAATTTTAACATTGTTTTCTGAAGTAGTAATCTGGTGTACCAAGAGGATTTTCAATTAATAAAAATATTATCAGCTATGTGTAATATCCGCGAGCAAAGCCACAATGAAATTCTAATGCAAGTATTATATAAACTTCATAATAAAATATTGTATTACTTGCAACAAATATAAGCCAAGTGTAACGTTGTTGATTTCACGGGCCTGCATTTTAACCAATTTAAATAAGTGTTCCAATTCGAAGCAAATTAAAACTGAAATCTCGTTCATTTAATAAATTCTGTATCGACGTAAAATACCTATAATTTTGTTTCCGAGGATTTCTGTGTTCATGTTTTTGTGCACAAGATAGAAATATGTTGCAAAATTTACTGTCTTAAAATATGGTAAATGTTTTAATCAAAAACTTTACCTGTAACATGTGAAAAGGTAAAAGTATCAAACCTCACTGCACAACAATCATGTAAAAAACGTGAATTTTTATCTAAAAATAATAAGAAGAAAGTACAGATACTTTTAACTTGTATGTCAGAAACTTATTAGTTCCTTGCAAAAAAAATTAAATATTTCTTGTAGAGACTTAAAGAAATTTTTTTTAGTTTTTACAAGTATTTACGTTGTTTGTTTTTAAATTATTAATTTCGAAATAAATATGTTTATGAAAGTAAATATTTTGTCTTAAAATAATGAGAATGTGGTGTTTTTTTTTTTTTTGCGATAGTAGCGGTAAACATTAACTTCTTATTTATTTTTCAAATATTAATACGTCGTGGTAATTAGTTAAACATAACACATTAAAATTAATATCAAATTGATTTATAATGTGAACAAACAAAACCATTACATGTGTATAATATGACAACCTTAACACTATAAAATATTCAATTATGACAAATATACAGTTACACAAAAATTTAATACACACCACATCGTCCAAAATGTCAAAGCAAATAAAATAAACTTAAGTGTAGTGTGAGCGATGTACAGCCTGAAAAAAATTGGAAAAATTGTAATTAATATATATGTAAAATGAAAAATGATAATATTAGAAGTTAAGTGTAAATAGTTTCTACTAACACTTAACCGAATACATAAACATATCTCTGTAAAGCACAATCATAAAGGAATGTGTTTGTCAACAGTAAATACATGCGTAATTAATTATTGCAATAATTAAAAAAAAAACATTGTTTTAATAATCCAGATTACTACGTAAAAATATACCAATGTTTTCTAAGTTTCAAAGTTACTTCATCAGCTTTTATCTTGAGCAAAAGTAGTACCTTCAATACAAAAATATTACATTCCTAGAAACATTTACTGTTAATTGTTTTTGTAAAAAAGTTCAATATTTAAGTAAATTTTATTAACACACATTCTGCCTAACCATATGGATTACATTTAAATTTGTTTATACTATACTTTGTATCTGTAATAAAAGAATAGTTCCTTTCTTGAGAATATAGTTAAACAAAATACAACTATTTATGTATTGTATTACTTACATATTAATATAAGTCTTCACCTAAGTTCCTAAAACATTACGGCAAAATGTTTTGTACGTGTTAGTAACGGTTTAGTCAATTGTTTCTAACACCTGTACTAATATACTACTGTATTTTGCCAGGTTATTTTCGTATTATTACAATTGATTCAAGATTATTATAATTGAATGATTCTGTTTTTCAGCTGTCACTCAAAGAAAGTATGATAATTTTCACGACAATACAGGGCATAAACTATCTACAGTACAGAGCTCGCGACCGTGCGGTAGAAAAAAAACCCATTGTACGTTACCCAGGTAGCAAATCGGCGGACGTTACTGCTTAATTTATGAAAAGGTTGTAAAAAGAATTTCAACGCGAACCGATGAACTAAGATAGAATTATTGTATAGTTTTTTTATATCTATAAAAGAAAACATTATTAAAATGCAAATATACCACTTTTCTAAAAAATCATTTATTTATTGTGAAGTGATATTACAAAATAAAAAACGTAAATATAATAAAGCACTTTAACAACTTTGTTAGTGTAAATTAACTCGATAACTGGTGTTTCATATTTCATAGTTTATATTTCGTTTTCTAAAGCATTCTCATCCACAAATAATGTACTTCCCGTTTACAATACCTGTATGCTATAATACGTATGCTCCATCGGATAGAATAGAATAGCGGCATTAGAAATGATAGAACTTTATAGTTTATTTTAGTGTTTAATTGAAACTAATAGATATAACGTATCATGAGATGTTTATAATTAATTTAGTATTTAATGTATTAATTATTTTAAATAAAATATTTTATGGCCTAATATGTGAAAGTTTAATTTAACAAATCCTGTAAAAACTGACATATTACAATTACATGTTTAGTGATACGGAGACATTGCCTAAAGGATAATAATGTGCGTAAGATGCGCAGTATAATATCTTAATATCATGCTGAAATACTGAAAGGATTGTAATCAAAATTTATTTTTAAAAAAAGTATTTTTACACAAACATTTTGAAAATATTATTAAATTTTATTCCAACACAAGTGTGCGAGTATTAATAATTGATTGTTGTTATTTATATTAACAAACATTTCTACACGGTGTGTACTTACTTTCTCATACGTGCACCGCCTTCGTCCACGGAGCTAAAGAGGCCATTCATTATGTATTTCCTGGATTCCGTAACCATTGTTTCCATGTACTCCGACCAGTCTATTGATTTTGGGTTGAAATTAAAAACGTCCTTGTCCCTTATATTAAGTTCTTCGTAGAGATTACGAGTGTTGTCAGTGAGAACTATAAAGTTCCGCAATGAAAAATAACTCGTTAACAAAGTGTGATATTGTATTATTCTGGAGACCTTCAGTAACCTTGGAACATAGAGATATTAAATATAGTATCAAATATTATTACAAAAGATAACAGTTTTAACATCCTACTTGTCACCATGTAACATGCAGGTATTGGTATAGGAAGGTATTAAGTAAAATATATTTATTTAGGGTAATCTGCGAAATTGGAATTGTTTGGTGATGTGACCATTCATTCGATTCGGTATCGTGACACGATACCGAATCTGCAATGCAAAATATGCTACGAGGATTTTTATTGAGTTGAGATTAAATAAGAGAAAGATGTTAGAATCTGGAACTTTCCCTCGGGCCAGAATACCAGATGGTGTCGCGGGAGCGTTGGCGCCGTCGGGCCCATCACTCTTCCCACGCCCCTCCGCGGGACCACTCTGGCCAGAGGGGAATGCAGCAGCCTATAGCAACGAGGCTTAGACGCAATGAAAAATAATATGAATGGGACTTTTGGCTCGAGTAATCAATTCATTTAAATAAGTAATAAAAGTTAAGTAAACAAATGAGAATTGTCCAGGTTTTGAAATAAAATATGCAAATTGAATTAAATAAATGCGACGGTGGTGTACTACAGGGTTGGCTTCGGTAGGCGGAGCTGTTTCTGAATGCTTTCTTCCCATTGGCCGGATTACCAATACCGGGACTGGTAGCGGGTTTTCGGACAGTGTGGAGATACAGAGAGATCTTAACGGACCGCGGGCGAAGGAGTTCGCCAGGGTGCTCGCGTAGTCGCGCGTCGTGGGGAGACTTCGGGGGTTCGGGCGTCGAAGGCCAGGGCGGCAGACCGCTGACAAGACGACCCGATCAACCAAGTAACAACGACGGGGCGAGTGAAGTTGTTCGGCAGCGCGACGTTAAATGCGGTGGATAAGCGGAATTTCAAGTAGGGTCACTAGGTCGGAGCAGCAGACCCCCGACACGACCACTTAATCCGCGTCGACGGCAGATGGCGGGGTGCTTACAACTCAACTTCAACTTGAGAGTATCGGCCGCGCTAGATTGACGGGTCTGTACAATTATTAGCCACGCCCGTGGGAGTCAGCAACTCAGTGCACCATCGGCTTATAGAAATTGATAATACCTTGTTTTTATTCTCCTCAAATCACAATAATAAGCAAAAGGGTAGAAAACAATAGCCAGATAAAACATTACCAACAAACAGAAAACGGAAAGTAAAATCAACAAACAAGCACATCATAACCTCCAAAAATTATTAATTTTATACGATAGACTGTATCTCAGAATAATATGTATTTATCGTTACTACACTGTATAGTTTGTCTTCTACCTTCAAAAGTAAAATCTTTTGAAACCCAGTTTCCTCAATAATTCTTTGTAAATATACAGTGATTGTCCTTGTAAAAAAAGTGCGAAGTATTTGGTCGTAAACTTGCAAATGATAGGCTTGTAGTTGTACTTGCAATAATAAAATTAAGTGCCCGTTTTACTTTTGTACCGACTCTTAACTTGTTTACTGAAACACTTGTAAATAAATACATTTTACATGAAATTATTTTAAATTGTTGTGGTGGCACTCAGATCGGAATTTGGCACTACTCATCTGGCCTCTAGACCACCTTGACTTCCTTGCAAAACAATGTGTCTTATTTATATACTGTCAACGTACATTTCGGTGATAAAACATTTTTACTATGAATCAATATAAAAATTTTACCTTTTTCGGGGCAATGCTTTCCAAACATGTGATTTTTATATAAATATGTAATCTTCGAAAATACTTCGATTATGAAGGACTACAAATTTTCCTATGTTATTTTACAAAGAAAGTCATTGTTACTTTACAAACAAATTTTTTTCAATTTATTTTTCGTAAATTTTCAAAAAAATTTAAAACTACAAGCAAATGCCATATCATTTTTACAAAAGAATACAACTCAGCAATTGTAGACATTTACAAGGAATTCCTTTTCAGTTATACAAACTTTACCTTTGTAACTTTGTAAACGAGTGATTTTACAAAGAAAATCTTGGTAACTTTACAAGGATCTGTAAGAATTCAAGTAAATCTTTGTAAATTTTACAAAATATTTTAGAGTGTAGTTTTAATATTTCAAACTTATTACTGAAGATATTGTTGTGTTAAAAATTGGTTTAATATATTGTAATAAATAAGGTGAATTTAAATAAATATGTATATACATATACACACAAATATATAGTACACTTTCATAATGCACACTGCAAATACCTAAAATGTTTAAGTTTGTAATAATTTGCCGATATTGCATAAAAATTAACCATCTCTGACTGTCACTTTAGGAAATTTTTATGTAATAAAATAAAACTAAATTTTAATTCTTGATTTCCTTTTCCAGTTGACTTTAATATATATTATGCATAAATAAGATTATCAATAAGCTTTAATGTTCTCATTGCATATTCAACTAGTTATTACGAGAATTAAACCCATAAGGCCTAACTATAACATATATTATCTTTTCCTTATGGTCTAAATTATATATATAAATGTTTACAAGTTTTACCGTAAAGGAAATCTCTCTATTATTTATCTAATACTCAACGAAAGTTAGTTTCTTGTATGCATTTAGAAACGACTTTAAAAACATGCATTTTGCAGCTAATATTTTTCACCGAAGACTTTTAAACGTTGGTAATATTGTCGATTAGCAAAAATTGTTTTATACTTACTATAAATTATTATTATTTAAATTTCCATGTTTTGTTCGTACAAGAACTAAAACACAGTTAATGTAATGAGGCATTAAATTAATAGTGCATAAAATTCATTTGTAAAAATGTTTAGGTCATATGTTATACAATATAAACGGTAATAAAATGTTACCAAAAAATATTAATCTACAAACTATCAAAAACCTGTTTTTGCCTGTCTCTAAGTATTATGTTTGATTTCCAGCCTGAATCAGTAAATCATTAGAGTAGTCATTGGCAAAAAAATTGTTTTTGGTTATGTTTCCAATTACAGACTTTTAGGGTAACTTTGTACCACCAGCCTAGTTTAATTTCAAATTAAACATATAAGATTTTATGAATACGGTTCTGTTCCTGATGAATGAATTTGCTAATAATTAAGTCTACGTAAAGGTTGAAGGCCAAAAAGTGATTATATAATAGAAAATGTGTGGAACAATGTCTCCCCGAAATGGTACAAAGTTACCTCAAATGACTGTACTCGATGAACGTATTAATTAATTAATTTACACGGCTGCAATTGCTCGATAGAAAAATAACGACTGCAAATATGTGCTGTTACCATGTCTTAAGGACGTTGGACCCGTAAAAATTCAAAATTTTATATTTGTGCCAAACACTGTTCAACTTTTACACATCAGATAACATGTCATTTCCCCAAATAAAAAAAAAATAGGTCCCATAGTTTTAGCATTATGACCTATCAAAGTCACAAAATGGCAGTTGCGGTGTAGCCAAAATAATAAAAAATAATTAACTTAAAGAAACAAGATAATTCATAATGATTCTTAATGATGTGAGCTACTTCAAGATACTTTTGTGAACACAAAGCGATAACTTTTTGTATTTTTAAAAAATTTATGAAAATGGGTAAATTTTTGCATAACTTTGACTTTTGGCTACTACTGAAATTTTCAAAACTAACTTTTGTCAACCATGCATTGATACACTAACTATCAGTTCCTGTAATTTTGAATTTATTCGTTAATTACTTTTTTTAATTTTGGCTACACCGCAATGGCCATTTTGAGACTTTGATGAGTGATTATGCAAAAACTATGGGACCTAAATTTTTTTTATTTGGGGAAATGACATGTTATCTGATGTGCAAAATTTGAACAGTGTTTGGCACAAATATAAAATTTTGAATTTTTACGGGTCCAACGCCCTTAATGGTGTAGCTACTTCTTCTGAATGTAACATTCTACGTTCAAACAAGTTTTCTAATGTACTGTGAGAATTTAGTTAAACTCCAGACACAAAATATAAATATGTCCAGTGACTTGAATTTTATGAATTTTATTTATATCATGTTTTCAAAATAGTGGCCTTTTTTATAATTTTCTCATACTAATTACACATCTGGGGAAACGTATTTTCAAAATTCAATAAATTTGGTACAGTAGTAGTGGTAGTAAGGGGAGCTTGAATGTTGTATATTCTGTTTGTGTCGTGGTGATATTTTAAAAGTTGCGACCATTTTTATAATGTTTGCGAGATATGACATCACCGGAAATAATTTTCCGAGTCTCGTCAAACGTGTAACACACGCACTACACGAGGTTACATAACTATGATGTATTTGGTTTATACTGTAGTCACATTTGGAAAGTGCCGGTTATTTTAATATTTTTTTTCAATCATACTAGATTGGCTCTAAAGATAATGTATAGCAATTCATTTAACTCATTACAACTAAAACTTTGTAATATGTCAATAATATCACGTGTACCATTCATGACTTTTTTAATTTATAAATTGACAATCATTTTTAAAATTATTATTCGTAGTTTACTTTACCAGAGGAAATATTTTTCAGGTTATTACTAAACACGATACACGTATAATACAAACTTAACAATAAGATTTGAATTTGGGGTTTATTCTTCATATCGTACCTATATATTGAAAATTCCTGATATCTTGTTTTCATCATACAAGATGTATAGAAATATTATTTTCATAGTTTCATCAGAGTTAATTAATACACAGTAATTATAAAGGTTACTTTACGTTTACATATTTAGTATACACTGTATCAATGCTGTATACTTTTCTAGGATATCAGTGTTTACACCTAGTAGAGTTGTCCAATAATAACACTTTCAACTCGTTTTCAGGTTAACCTAAGTTATATTCACGGTTCCGGCTATCATTATATCCGGTTTCAATCGTTTCCCCCAAAACTGCTCCATTTGGAATTTGGGACGGTTCCTTAACTAGCGCTAAGGCTCGATCCTCTCCCAGTTTCTATATTTGTGTCAAGTTGACGAGACGTCAAGTCCACTAAACTAACTCCATCATTATTAGACATTATATATATATATATACACACACACACACACACACACTGTGTAAGGGAAATAACTCCACAAACTCCAGGATGTGATTCCTCATAAAACGTTAGCAGACATTTATAGGGAACTTCGAAGATAAGTGTATATTAAGGGCCTTGAAAACCAGAATTTTAAAAAAGTATTCGGTAAAAATATTGAAAACGGTTGGGAGTAAAATTACAATCCAATTTTGTTATGGTAAATGTTCTTGATATATTTTACAAGTAAAATTCAGCTGTAAAACCTTTTCCTTTCTTGTAAATAATAGGGTTAGCCACCTCATGTTTCATAGCTTTGCACTCAGGTTATGTGAATAATTAATGTTTCCTGAGAACACGGTGCATGTACAAACCAATAATTTCTTGGTAATAGCACTACTTTTTGCGTACACATCAGACATTGCATTATTGTTACAGCAACAGTTCTGTACATTTTCTAGTAAACGTCTAATTCTAGGAACTGGAAAAAAATATTTTTTTTGGTGGGGCTCGAATGTACAACATTATCATTTCACAAATCCTGACAGCAAAGTAACTTTATGCAGTATGGGGGTGGCCACCCCTGTTCTCAAAAACAATTTCAAATTTTCACAAAATTACCGAGTTATTAAAATGCACACATTATCATTTCATAATCGTAATGTTTAAACAAACACTTAAGCAATGTTCAAAAGAATACAGCTTAAAAATAATATTTCCAATCCTTGACTATTAATTCTGTTACACTTACATACAAATATATAAAACATTAAGATTCACCCTTCAATACCCTATGCGTGCACCTTAAAATAGCATAGCAAATCTCTTAAATATATAACAATAAAATCCTACAGGATTACACATATATCCAAAACAAACATCCAACTAGGACACAATGGACAAACATTAACAACAATCACAAATTACTACACTCCACGCTAATAAACAAAAAGGCACACCAAAACACCACTAATCACAGAACAAACCACAACATCCGCAGGCCCGCACTGGAGAACATTTAGATCATCCTCTTCTTGAACCTTAACATATTTTAAAATCAAACACGTGTTGCAATACTGAAGAAAAACTTGAAACCAGGACTAAACCAACGTTATTTTAATGAAAATTCAGTGAAGTGAGATGAATTAATACTAACCTACATTAACTTGTACTAACTTATAATGCATAACACCATGAAAACCAGATCACAACCTATCATCCACAAGATGGAATCACTATCTTCGTTCTCCTAAATTAAATTTGCGCATGTCACACAGTGCAGGGAAACCAGGAGCAATTTAACAATTTCTTGGCGCCTGTCAGTTTCCTGTGTAAGTGGTTTAGAGTCTCCTCAAAGACCAGTTACACAGGAAACTGACCAAATTAAAAGAAAAATAAAAGAATCAGCCTTTATCATCAGAAATAGCAATATTTTGAGTCAACAGAGTATTAAATTAAAAAATATGTGAATCCCATTGATTAAGAGGGAAACAACTTTACAGCCCAAAACAATAACACACACTCAACCCATCACAACCAATCAGAGTAAATCTATGCTGCGCGACCAACCAGGAAACAGCTCGTCTCCCACTGGCTGAGCAGGATAGGTGAGATTACCCTATGTAAACCAATGGTTTTACAGTACAAAAGAAAATTAATTGACGCATGGCCTTCTGCCCTAGCTTTAGTGAAGCCCCAAAAGGACTGAGGCGAGCAGTGCACCTTCTGGTTCGCCATAACTTTGACCAAAGCTTTACCCTCGGTACTTTTGGCGCCGGAAAGTGCTACTAGCATGTCACTTTCTTTTCACAAACTAGCACACCATGAAATGGCAGCGATGTGCCTCGCCTGGGAAATCACGCACTACTACTCTACGAGTTAAACTAGTCACTGGCCGACAACACTAACATCACTTATACAGACAACGTGACACTACATCACGCCAGCCCTAGTGGCTGGTGGGAACTTCACTCCCCGCTGACACACCTACACGTAATTTATTAATTATGGTAACAACTCCCTTCCAGCCTTACATACGGGTCCGGAGCCCAGCTAATACAGATACACGCGGTTCCCGTTATCGTGACTGCGCGGCCTCGGATGGCATATGAGTATTCGGCGGTGGTCTCCTCATCAGTCGCACTTGTGTTCCTGAACCTTGTGTGTCTGTCTACCTGATGACGGGAACAGGATTCCAGTTCCAGAAATGTCGTTTACTGTCTGTCTGGGAAAACTACTTTTTTTTCGTCTCATCGTTGTGTCGCATGTTAACTTGGTTTTGATTTTTTTTACTTTTTATATTTCATTTTTTATCTGTTTGGTCCTTGTTTTATTTGATCCGATTCCACTTTCACGAATTTCATGTTGTGTATGTATCCCATTGACTAAAGCATACTCTGCTTATTTATATTTTTCTATTATATGTTTAGTTGTCTTTCATTTCGCAATGGAGCATGTCCAAACAACTAAATATAGTCACTACAGTTATTTAAAATACCGTAATATGAAAGAGCCACCCATACAAACTAGCACCTCCTAAAATGGAAATTTTTAGAAATCAAGTTAAAGAATCATTAGACAAATGTGCTATTAAACAATCCACATCACAGTATGCCAGTCCAGCATTATTGGTACCAAAACCCGATGGAAAACATCACATGGCGGTGAATTTTCGCAAAATTAATCAAAAGATTGAAATTGAATCTGCTCCTCTTCCTGACATGCATTCTGCTTTTAAATGGTTCGGAAAAACAAAGTTTCTCACTACTATTGATCTTAATGCTGCTTATCATCAAATTCCTCTGTCAAAACAGTCGAAACATATCACTAGTTTTTGTGTTCCATGGAACCTTTACCAGTTTACTCGCATGCCATTTGGTTTTACTACTGGTGCGCAGGTACTTACTCGACTTTTGGATAGGATTTATCATGACATTAAATTTATGTTTGTGTATAACTATCTTGATGACCTTGTGATACATTCTGAGTCTTTTGAGCAGCATTTGGAGCATCTTAAGGAAGATTTTCTACGCCTAAAAAAGGCAGGTCTTACTGTTAATCCTAATAAAGTTTGATATGATGTTCAAGAAATCTCCTTTGTTGGTCATAAAATTTGTGCAAGTTGTATTTCTATTGATCCTGAGCCTACCCAAGCCAATATAGATTTTCTTCCAGTCCGTGACGCTAAAGGGATTGATCGTTTTATAGGTTTGGTTCAGTTCATTGACAATTTACATCAAACCTAGATAACAGGCAGAACCTCTTAACCGTTTGCGTAAAATATCTGCTAAATTGGTTTAGTGTGAAGAACAGCGGGCATTCAACCCCTCAAAAATTATATAATTCATCCTCCTGTTTAACGCATGCCTGTTTTTTTCTAAAGAATTCATTTTACAAACTGATACTTATAATTCGGCTTTAGGTGCAGTCTTAGCCCAAAAAGTTGAGGGCGTGCGCCGCCAGCCTGTTGTTTTGCTTCACGAACACTCACACCCCAAGAAAGAAAAATTTTAAAATATTTATGAATTGGAATGTTTGGCAGTAGTATTTGATATTAAAAATTCCGGCAGTATCTCGAACATAGTGAATTCCTCCTTGACACTGACAATCTAGCATTGCCGTGGCTTTTGGCTCACCCACGACAGTTGGACAAAATTTACCACTGGGCTGAGAGGATTTCTTCTTTAAAATTTAGAGTGCAACACACTAGAGGATCTCAAAACATGGTTGGTGACACATTGTCGTGCATGTTTGGTAATTCTAAAATGTCTGATGAGCCTAAAAATCTTCCAAATGGCTTTTTCCTCGCTGATTTCCATTTGGCATTTACTAATTTAGAAGAGATTCAAGAAAAGGAAGATGAATTACATCAAATTATTTCAAATTTAAAATCTGGAATTGAATACAAACCTTATTTTCTGTCTAGAGCCATTCTGTGTTGTAAATCTCTAGATAAACAAAAATGTGCTGTGCTACATACTCACTTGAAACAATGGTATTTATGTAGTTTCATGATTTGCCATTAGGAGCACATGTTAGCATTTACAAAACCATTCAGGCTATTCAAGGACATTTCATTTGAAAAGGAATGAATGCAGAAATCGCTGAAAGAGTAAAAAAATTTTAAGCTCAGAGCAAGCCTGCTCAGAAAACGCACTTAGGTTTTTTGGCTTCTGATGTTGCAACTGAACCTATGGAAAACACTTTCATTGACTTTGTAGGTTCTTTCTAAAGAAGCAGAAAAGGTAAAAATACATTACTTGTTTGTGTGAATGAATTTTCTAAATTTATCTGGATAATTCCTTTAAGAATAGCTGATGCTATTTCTACTCTATGTGCTCTTTCAAGTACACATATTTCAAAACTTTTGTGTACCTTCTTCTATTGTTTCTGATAATGGTTCCCAGTTCACCTCAAGGATCTTTCGAAATACGTGATTTTCTTGTGGCATCCGCTATATCACCCTATCGCAATACAATCAACCTCCCTCGCATGCGGAGCTTTTCAAACGAAATCTTTGTTCGGCACTCATTGCTTTCCATGCGACGGAACAATGTATTTGGGACAGGAATCTTACTTGGCTACAAATGGCTTTCGATTATACCAATCATGAATCGCATAAAACTAGACCTTTAAAACTTGTATTCACATATGCTCCAAACAATCCTCTTTCAAATTTATGGTTTTTAAATGATTTGTTGCCGAATGATCCTAGCGGCATTCGACATGTCTGGGCGGCAGTCCTCAGAAATTTGAATTGTGCTCATGTCAAGAGTAAAGCCAAATACGACAAGCATCGAATTGATAACCCGTTTAAAGTAGGCGACCTTGTCCTATGCAAGGCTCACCCAGTCAGCAAATCTGCTGATAAGAAAATTGCTTAATTTCTTACTGTAGGTCTGATCCTTACCAGATACAACGTTTTCTTACGCCTGTGACTGCTAGCCTAGCTGACCTTGATTCGGGTCATTACATAACTAGAGCTCATTCCTCCCATCTGAAAAGGTGTTTTTCTTAATATTGTCCACGGTTTAGGAGCTGCAGATACTTGCTCTGTGTGATGTGTATGTTGTTTAGCTGGCTAGCTACCAACATTCTCTCTTCGTGTCTACGACCTTGACTTTCGTGTAGTGGTCTGATCACCCATTTATATCAGTCTTTAGATCTTCTCATTCGTATGCGCGCAACAAAAATAATTTTCTGAAAAAACATGGTACTTAGTTAAAATTGGGATAGGTTAGAATTGTTAAACAAAACTTTCTTAAGACAAATGAGATTTTCTCTTGGTGATTTAAGATTCCATTTTGTTATTGTATGCTTAGGTTAAACGTTTTTGGTGCATATTTGGAAGTGTTGTTTTCATTAACTTTTGGGAATATATTTTTTTGTTGTGCTTACTAAGTCCTCGGCGATGGGAAATTTTCTCTTCCTGTGTGAATTTGGGTTACGGTTATAGTTTGTTATTTGTTTTGTCCTTCAACATTATGGGACGCTTATTGGGGGATTATATAGGTATATGTCGTTGCGATATTCTTCCTTTGTTTGAGTCTAAAATGTAGGGTATCATGTTTGTTTTTGTGTTATTCTTCTACTCTGTTATGATGTTGGACATTGATACCATGTTGCTCATCTTTGTGCTCCTGATTTTGAGCAGTGTTGTATCGTCAACGGTCAACATTACTTCCCTGGACTCTGGCATCATTTCAGAGAGAGAAAATGACATGTTATTTTCTGACAATTTTTATTCAGTAGTTCTCAATTTTTATTTACTTTCTCTGAAAGTAGAGAGTGATGGAATTGAGACTTAATTGGCTACTATTGTATCGGTGCATGAGAACGAGGAAATATATGTTCGTATAAACACTTCATTTGATTTAAATTTAAATTTTATATTACTTCAACTGAAAAATAGTTTCATTGCAGTTAAAGCTGAAACTGATGCTTTGACTTCCCTATTACCTACACGACCAAAACATGCGTTAATTGATTTCAGTGGCAAAATTTTGAAAACTATTTTTGGTACTACGGGTAATGAATACAATGCGGTTTCGTGTCAGTGAGGCTCTTTCAAATGCTAGATTAGAAATTTTGATCTGCGACATGCCATATAAACTAGTGTGCGTGGAAAGTTAAGCACAACCTTACTTAATGGTGTATCATTCTTCAGTATTTGAAGAACCTTCAAAAATGTGTTACTTTACCTCTTCATATGATAACTTCTGTAATCCCTGAAAATTAATACATGTTTTATGGACTTTCAACTGTTCAGGCAATTGTTTATAATTCGTCACTTTACACAATTGTTAACATTCTCTTAGCCAATGAGGATAGTTTGAGAAGTATCACAGTTTTCCGTTTCCCTATCTGGCTCCTGAATTAAACAGGCTCGTTCTACTCAGAGTTAAAATTTTTTAATTAAAAGATTTTATCAAAAACATTTTGCTACTATAGAACGTGTCTCCCTCTCTGATTGCATAACTCATGGTATCACAATGTGTCCAGCTTCATTTCCCTTATTTTATGCACACACTCATAATATTGTGAATTTAACCTTTTTTCTGGAAAACCTTATTTCGAATTTCGTGATAAATCTGTGCTGAAACTTAACCTTCCTTTCTTACATAAACTTCTACACAAAGGAATTTTGCAATCAATTCCTCTATTGACACATTTTTATGTATGTCTACTACAGAATCATTTCCTCACTTTACACTGTCTCTGTCTGGGAGTGGAATAATCAACGACGCTTTACAATGTTACATCGTTTGTCCTTTCTTCAAAACATTTGGAGGAGTACTTTCTGCAATACACTGCAACCTTTCTTTACCTATTGATCATATTCATGAAATAGTAACTAACCTAACATTTCTACATTTCTCTACGTTTGCAAATTTAACCATAAATGACTCTCTAGTCAAGGAACTCTACTCCATTTAGCTTCTCACTCTCAGGGTACTGATTTTCATGATGTTTCTCATCTCTTTGATCCTCACCCTGTACAACCCAATGATGGTCTCGGTCACATTTCCACAATCCTTGTGTGTTTTACTATATTCTCTCTTGCCAATTTTGTAATAATTTGGTTTAAATCAAAATGCTGTTTTACTGTTTCGAGTCAACCTCCTAATCACCCTTCTATTTTGCTATAGAGATCAATTGTTGTGCCTTTATCTGTTGTTCATTCTTCTTCTGCGGAAGCTTAAAGGATTAAAACTTTCATGGGTATTAAGTGTAATGTGTTAGTGTTATTGTATTTTCCTTTAACCTTGGTGATTTTGTGTGTTGTGTTGTGAACTGTGGTGCCCGGGCTCGTGTAATGCCCTGTGTTCGACTTTAGAGGAGGGTGTGTGTGCCATTTGTTGGCACATGCTATTTTGTGCATTTTTTCCTTTGTCTTGTTCATCTATTTTTAGTGGTTACTAGACTATTTTTTTTGGCCAAGTTAATTCTTCCGAACACTAATTATTTTATTCTGTATCATCTATGGAATTCTAACAACAGTAATTTAGCTTTATAATAATAATAATAATAATTTCAACCAGTTAACTGTGTGCAGTCAAAGCTGTAGTACATTATTTTGGGACAATTTTTGTGTGAAATCGTGTGGCCAACTTCAAGTATGATCTGATCATATTGGTTTATAAGTGAACTTTATCGAAGGACATTCGCCGTTTGTCAATTTAAATTAGAAAAATTAATGGTAATAAGTTTCCTTTATTACAGCACATGTGTATTTTTAAGCTGAATGATGGATATTACTTCCTATATTGTTTAATTACTGACTTAATACTAACTGGTAGCATCAAGTTGCTACGACTCTGCCGGCCTATAACCTATAGGCACGACTTTCACTCGTCCTCGGTGATTCTTGCACATCATGGCGTGAATATCAGGCAGAATAATTTGTGTTTTTCATCCTTTTAAAATGTCGTGATCAGACTTTATTCCCGCTTCCCGTAGGTTTATTTCTGTCAATGACTGTTTTGCCCCTCTAGTGTCCTTGTGAGTTTCATATCGCTCACCTTTTAAACTCTGGATTTAATTATTTTTTACTGTAGCGATTCCCGTCCACGCGGTTTCTGGTGATTTTCTATGTAGCAACATCCCAGTAAACTTTTGAGGCATTGTTGCGTCTTCCGATGTCTAAGTTAAAGATTCCTGCTTGTACCTTTGCTGTACCGTCATCGGTAGACCTGGGCGAGAAGAAGATGTAATCATCTTTCGGCGGTGGCATGTGTATTCCCATGCAGGATAGCAGGAATTTCCAGCCTATTTTTATCTCTTCTCGTCCCTGCTACTTGGTGTGCCTTGGGCACTAGTATAAACTCTATTTTTAATTGTTTTTGTTTTCTGATTTGATTCTAACCTGTGCTAATTTTAAATTATTTACGTTCTGTAAAAAAGTAATTAAAAATATAATAAAATACGGTAATAATCGGGGATCCTCTAATTTAATACTGTTTATAATGATATTCTTAAGCAATTTTGTAGTTTCTTATCTTTAAAGTGTAAACACAAAAAAATACGCATTTTGAAATGTGCAAAGATTTATTGTTACTGTCCCCATCTGGGTTTTAAAGGAAAATACTGTATCTTCAATTAATTATTTATATCAGACCTAACTCATATTACTAAATTTAAATTTAATATTTTTTTCTGACTAATCTTCAAACTCTAGTTTATTTTAAGTGGTGTAAAGTGTTTGGTAAAGTAGGCTCGGGCCTTTCTCTGATCATTTGAGGAACACTGGTCTCATTTGGCCTGGGACCTGTCCTAATAGGTTTACCTTTCCAGGACATCCTAGGTCTGTTGGTAAAGTTGAGGGAATATCCCACAACAGAACAACACGTGGCAGTTCCAGTTGACACACTGAAAGGGACACTTATAGTTCACAAAATTTCAAGGAACCTGCAGATGGATAACAACCTGCACAGTGGTTCAGATTTTATTTACGATTGAGTAATCTAGTTGTCCGCTCTAAATCGGTCCTTTCCATACCCCTCTAATGTAAATAAAACGTATCTGATTCAACAGTATAACAAGTACGGTGGATATAGTACTCGAAATGAATACTTTAAATAAGCGAAGTGGCACGTTGCCAAAACTTCGGTTCATGAAAAGCCCAGTTTAAACAAAAAAAAAATAACTGTAGCAATGTTAATTTCAAAATATTTGTTACAAAAATGGTATCAACAAATTCTAAGCTATGGTACACAGCAAATGTGTTATTAACATCGCTGAAAACACCAATGTTACGAACGAAGTGTTAAGAATGATGAACGGAAGATCATTGCAATGTTAACGACAAAGATGCCTACAACATTACTAATAACATTGCTAGTAACATTGTTATCGACATTCTTTGATGTAGACCGCTCAAGACTGGGTCGGGAAAATAATATTAGCAACAGTTTTGGTGACAGAGTTATTAACACGTTTATAATATTAATAAATTTGTTTGCCAGCAAATGTTTTCAACATAATGCTGTGAGAAATGTTATTAATATTCCTTTATAAATTTTTACAACGTTAATAACAAAATGTTAGCAACAATGCTGATAACATGATGTCAACCATTTTCAAGAAATTAAACAATTTTGCTAATAACTTTGTTGAAAACACTTGTTACTATCAACGTTATCATTGGTGTACATTAGGCTTAACAAAAGTGTTATGAATATGGCATAATATCCAAGATAAATAGTCGTTTGTTACAAGAAATGTTCTAACATGTACTTAAACATATACAAACATATCACTTGTACATGTACTGCGGTAGTTCCTAAGAATATTATATGTGTTACTGGCTAACCAAAAATTATTGGCATTACTATTTTTTCCAGAGATAAGGATCATTCAAAAATTGTACGCAAATAAATACTCGTAATCGTCTTTGTATCTACTAGTATTTGCATGATACATTAATATTTGTCAAGTTAATCAAATTACTACTCACAAAGGAGGTTTGCCAATCAGTCGTAGGGCTGAGTCCAAGAGACAGCCAGGTAAGAAGTGCAGGAAGAATGAAAGAAACATGAACATCTTGTAGTTTGGCGCTGAGATGAAGAAAGGGTACCAAATACACGTAGAAGCCGGTTTTTTGATGACAGCCTTGTAAAAATATTTCGTGAAGTCCACCGATGCCATTGCATTGTTGTCTGAAGTGCCGATGTTGTATATCATAATATCATTGTTGGCTCTGTTATCAAAAGTATAGGTATTAATTCACAGAGAAACATACTAATATCTCCGGAAAAATTATGTTGCAAAGTACAAAACCACTTTTATTTTATTTTTTGCTGATCCTCCCCACTCCCGACCTTTCCCCATTTTTCATTGAACGATAACGCTTTCATCATAAACTGATGATACAGAAGATATAACACATAGATAAACCATTACTCAAATGGCTACCACAATTATTCTGAAAAGAAAAAAATTACGGGAAAAGGTAGATTTACGGCTGAAAACATAATAAGAAGAGTTCAAACTCCAAATATTATAAATTTTAGACCATTGGAGGATAACTTATCATAACATTATTTAGGTGACTTCAATTTGTTTTTCAATAAAATACATATTAAACATAATCATATAATTAACACATTATGAATATACATTTTTATATCTTCGGAAGCACATTTAATTTAAGATATTTATGTTGTGACTTACTGTGCGGGACTCAGCTTTGGGACCCTGGCTATGTGGAACGTTGGGTTGTACGATAGCTGACTTGGTCAGCAGGAGGGTCATTGTCATAAATAAATGTCTCCAGCTATGTCTTCTAACACATTACCAGTAACAGATCTCACCCTGACATAAACAACACGACTTTTCCAAGCCAGGGTCCCGGAGCTTAGTCCCGCGCAGTAGATGAAACGAAATTTCCGTTAGGGGTTGTTTAGAAGTCACCACAATATCTGAAACGAGTGTTATTAGATATACAAATTTTGCTTAGCTGCAGTGTGGCAGCGAAATAACTGGTTATAACTTATAATTTCATATTAATTTGTTCTTTACCCATCCTGGACCACCAAGGTTGGTTAGTAAAATTTTGAGGGATTATCCAACTCCCTACAGTACAGTATTTGGAGCAGTCTTAACTAAAGAATTTGACGGTGTGCGGCCACCTACTGATTTCCCTTCATTAACACTTACACCCCTGGAAAGAAAATCATCAAATACATATGTATTAGAATGTTTCACAGAGATATTTGGCATTGAGTCATTCCGGTCGTATCTGGAATGTAGTGAATTCCTTCTTGATACAGACTGTCAAGAAATGTCGTAGCTTTTGGCCCACCCACGACAATTGGGTGAAATTGGCCACTGTGTTGTCAGGATTTCTTCATTAAAATATAGAGTGCAACACATTAAGGCATTCAAAATGTTGTTACTGACACTCTGTCACACATGTTTTATAGTTCAAAAAATTCTGATGTGACTGAAAAAATTCCAAATTGCATTTTGCTCTCGGATTTTCCATTGGAATTTATTAATATTTATTAATATACAAGAGCATCAAGAGAAGAATGATGAAAGAAAAATTAACTTAAAGTTTATTTTTGCCTAAATGTATTCTATACTGTAAATATCGTTATAATAAGAAACATGCTGTCCTATATATTCACTTGAAACCAATGGTATGTCATTGTTTTCATTCTTCACTTTAAGGGCACGTATCGACATTCATAAAACCATTCAGGCTATTAGAGGACATTTTATGTGGAAAGAAATGAATGCTGAAATTGCACAGCCAGTAAATCTTTGTAAATTATGTGCTTTAAGTAAACTTGCTCAGAACCCACATTTAGGGTTCCTGACATCTGATGTAACCAAACCTAAAAGAAAAACTTTTCATTAATTTTGTTGGTCCCTTCCCAAGAAGTAAAAAGAGGATGCGTGAATTAATTTTCTAAATTCGTCTGGCTGATATATTTCAGAAAAGTTTATTCTATTTCCACTGTATGAGCTCTTCAAGCACAAATAGTTAAACATTTTGGTGTACCTGCTTCAATTGTTTCTGATAACAGTTCCCAATTGAACTCAAGGATTTTTCGGAACATGTGCTTTTCTTATGGTAACCGCTGGATGATCCTAGGGATAGCCGACAAGTTTGGGCAGCAGTACATAGGAATTTGAAACGCGCTCATGTTAAAAGCAGAGCCAAATACGACAAACATCGGGTTCACAACACATTCAAAGTAGGCGACCTTTGTCCTTTGCAAGGCCCATCCTGTCAGCACAGCTGATAATAAGAAGATTTGCTTAACTTTCTTACTGTTGGTCTGGTCCCTACTATATCCATAATTTTCTTACGCCTGTGACTGCTAGTTTCGCTGACCCTGAGACGGGCCATCGCATAACTCGAGCCCATGTCTTCCACCTGAATATGTATTCTTCTTCTTAATGTTTTCCACAGATAACAGTTGCAGATATTTACTGGCCCGGCGTGGTGTTTTGTGTTGCTGGCTAGCTACCAGTGCTGTCTTCATTTATACGACCTCGACTTTTGTACAGCGGTCTGATCACCTACTTGCATTTGTCTTTAGGTATTCTCATTTCGTGAGTGCGCACCATATATAATTTTCAAAAATCCATGGAACTACGTTAAATAAATTTTATACTAAATGAATTATACTGCTAGATTTAAATTGTGCTATGTTAAATAAAAGTTTATTGGGTTATATAATATTTCCTCTTGGTAAAAATTGATTTCATTCAGTTATTGTAGTTTAATATTTATTTCTTGGGTTGAACATTCTTAGTGCATTTTGGGTGTGTTTAGTCATTAACTATTGAGAATTTTTTTTTTGTGGTTAATAACTTATTTCTAGGAGATGTGTTCTTTTCCCCTATTTTTTGTGATTTGGGCAGCAGTAGTATATTAATTTTTTTGTCTTTCAACAGTTTGAGGTGGTGCCACAGTGGCCGAATGGTCGGTCCCCGGATTTTCGTACGTGGAAATTGTGCCGGACGATGACATTGGGTGGCAGGAATTCTCAGGGATCTCCAGTTTCCTCCGCCCTTTCATTCCGGCGCTGCTCCATACTAACCTCATATCGCCCCTTACAAGCGCTAAAGATCTCGATGTTAAACACTGATCAAAATTTCTCATTCACTTATTAAACAGTTTGCGACGCTTATGGGTCTTTACATTAATGTCGTTGATATATTTCTTATAGTACATTGTCTGTCATGTAGGGTATTGTGTTGTTTGTTTTAGTGCTGTTCTCCTGTCGTGTTGTGATATTGAGACATGGTCACCATGTTGTTATTCTTCGTGTTCCTGATTGTGAGCATCGTCGACTGTCATCATTACTCCTCTGGACATAGGCATCGTTTTTGTAAGAGAAGATGACCTCTTGTTTTCTGACAATTTTTACTTGGTAGCTCTCAGTTTAGATTTGCTTGCTCTTGAAGAATAGTGTAACGGACTTGAGACTTTTTTAACTATAGTCGTATCGGTGCATGAGAATTAGGGAAGACATCCACATAAAACTCTTTTGATATAAATTTAAATTTTACAGTACTTTAATTGAATAATATATTTATTGCATTAAAATCTGAAACTGATTCTTGACCTCTCTGTTACCAACACATTCAAAACATGCTTTGAATGATTTTGGAGACGTAAATTCTGAAAACTGTTTTTGGCACTTTGGATAACGAAGATTTGAGAGTTTTGGATCAAATTCTACCGAACATACAGAAGATGATATTTCTGCTAATGTAGCTAATCAAATTATGTTGATAAAAATCTGGAAGATAGAGTAATGAACAACACTTTTTAGATATAAAATTAGGTCAGTTATATTTGGATTATTATAATGCCTTGTATTCTAACATAAGTCAGTTGCTACATGCAACTGTTGATAAAATTGTACCCTTATATTGTAGGATTGATTTGAATAGTATACTATTGCATATTAGAAAGGCTCTTTCAAATGTTAGAATAAACATTTTTGATCTGAGACTTGTAATTAAAAATATTGTACATGGAAAATTAAGTACTACTTTGTTAAATGCTGCATATATCATTTTAATATTTTGATTTATATTCAACGAAATGTTGCGTAACTTCTATACATGATTCCAGAATATTTGAATATGTTTTATGGACTCTCAACTGTTCAGGCGATTGTTGATAGTGCTTCTCTTAACATTGCTATTAACATTGCCTTAGCCAATAAGGATAGTTTATTTGAGAAACATTACAACTTTCCGTTTACCTTCGTGGCTTCAATCTTGTACATGTTTGTGAATCTTAGTATTAAACTATTTTTAAAAGTTTAGATCGAAAACACTTTGCTGCGGTCGATCGTGACAAATTGTCTCTTTGCAAAACTCATGGTATCACCTTGTGCCCTGTTTCATTTCCCTTTTTTGACACACGTGTTGACAATTTCGAATTTAATATTATCACTGGAAAACCTTGTTTTGAATCTTGTGTTAAGTATGTGCTAAACATTAAACTTCCTTTCTTACACAAAATTTCTGCACATTGGCTCTTTGCAAGAAACTCCTCTATTGATGTCACTTTGCTAAGTAGGTTTACAACAGAATCCCATTTTCCCTTTAAACTCTCTTTGTCAGGTAGTAGCTTAAGAAACAATGCCTCGCATTGTAACATAGTTGGTCCATTCTTCAATACGTTCGGAGCATTATATTCAGTCATTCATAATAACCTTTATTTAACAGTTGGTCATGTTCATAAATTAGTCACTAACCGAACCTCTCTACATTTCTCTATTTTTCCAAACGTATCAATGAATGATTGTCTTGTTAAGGAACTTGACTTCCTTTTAAATTCACACCCTCAGGGTATTGATTTTCGTGACGTCTTTCGTCTCCTTCATCCTCGTCCTGCTCTTTCTAATGATAATCTCAATCTCACTGTCATAATTCTTGGATTTCACTCTATTATGCATTGTTTTTCTGTGGTATTTTTGTTGAAATTCAAAATTTGTTTAACTGTTTCAAGTCAATCTCCTAATAATAGTATTGTGCCAGAGAGATATATTGTGCCATTATCTGTTTTTTTTTCTGCCCCTGCGGATGCTTAAGCAATTTAAACATCAATATGTATTGTCTGTTATATGTTAGCGTTATGTGTAATCCTTTAACTTCAGCATTCTTGTGTGTGGTGTGGACAACTGTGGTGTCCCAGCCCATGTATAACCCCATGTTCGGCTTTAGGGGAGTGAATGTGTGACATTTGTTGGCACATGCTCATTTGTTTTCGCTTTGTGTTACTTTGTATTGTTCGTTCTTAATACTAACAGTACATATTTTTTCTGAAAAAATTACTCTTTCCCTACCACTATTTATTGTGTTTGTCTTCGATGAAATTATCAGTAATTTACTTAATTTTTTTTAATGAAGAAAATTTCAGCCTGTTAACCATTTGCCGTTAATGCACTACTGTATTATTATTGAACAATATTTGTGTAAAACTTTTGACCGACTTTAATTAAACATGATCTGATCATGTTTGTCTCTAAAGGAATCTATAAAAATCCGTTTTTAAATCTAATTCAAAATATTGTAATGTGTTTTGTTTATTAAATCTTATGTGCGTTTAAAATGTTATGTTGGATGGTACTGTTCTGTACTGACTCAATACTTAACTTATATATCGATTTCTAGTTAGTGGGTTCAATTAGCTACGACTCTATGCCGGCCTGTAACCTGTAGGCAATACTTTCTCTCGACATCGTTGAATCTTGCTGGGTCGGACCATTTTCTCTTAACAATGTGAGAAGCACTGATCAAGAACTGGTATCCACGTTAGTACTGTCTTCCTCTTTGTTTGCTTGACTGGCCTGGGAGCTGCTTTGATCGGTTTACCTATTTGGTTTACCCTTCCTTGATCTACTAGGTTAGTTGATACAGTTTAAGGAGATTATCCAACTCCCTACATTACGAAATTGTAGCCATGCTAGGGGTTGTTGATGGGAGTTTCCTCTTGTGCATGCTGTTGCATGTTATGTTGCTTCCCTTATTTAAATTTTTAACATCTAAAGGAAGGTCTGTGCCAAATTTCAAAACTACATTTTTTATTTCTGGTAAAAGGCTGAAGTTAATTTTAACTTAAATTGTTCAGAATTCCATTGTTGTTCAGAAGTTCGTTGTGATCCTGATTATATCAGCTAACAATGATCACATATGTAAGTTTGATACATAATTTTAAAGCTAATAAAATAACGAAAAATTTATATTCAGGTTTATATCTGCCTACCAGTGGTGGGTTTAATGTGTTTTGTGATTGTATAGAGCAATAGTACTTTTTCTTTTAATTAGTTGAGCATAAATCAGCTTAGAATATATTATTTAATGTGTATAATGTAACAAAACCGAATGAGTATTGACTACGTACCCTTAACTTTAAATTTTGACCAAATTGCGATACATTGGAATTAACATTTTTTACGCAACAGCAGTGATATGCATATTTCGGCACTTAGGCCATTATTGCATATAACAAGTATGACGCCGGCATATGAGGGATGGGTACAATAATCCATGAATACACCTCGTTTGAAAATAAATGTGATTTAAATTTGTGTTCCGAGAATATTACCATTTAAGTACAACAGTATTTTATGTAGGGGAAAAGTGTAAAATATCGCCAAAGTCTTTACACCGTCAAGTTATCTTGTATACAAAATATTAACCGTTAATGTATAGTCATTGAAAAATTCGTTTAGTGCAAAGATAGCTTAAATACGATAATAGTAACAAAAACAGAATAAATTAGTGTAGAGTCGGGGGGAATGGGAAACCCCAGAGAAAACCAACTGAACGACATCTACTGGCACGAGTCACACTTGCTAAAAATCTTGGTATACGTTGCCAGGAATCGAAAGTACGCTGAAAGTTATTAGATCAGCAAATACGACATGAGTAATGTTCCTTCAATTATATTTAGAGAACAACGTTTTTCGTTAATTTACTATTCGCCAACCAAACGTTGATTTAAATAGGATATATTGCCGTCGAACAACAATTATGGAAGATGGAACTATATGAACATATACAAATTTAATGTCTTATTTCGGATTTTACGAGACCAACAACAACTATGCTTGATATATGACAGATTTTCATAAATCTATGATTTATTCACAATACATTGTTGTAGGTCAGCCATATTAAATGGTACCACGACATGAGTTAACATTGTTTGAATTATTCTGACATTTATTATACACATTTATACAAATTTAAATTTCGTAGAGTTAACAATACAAGCTTTAGTATCTGAAGGATTATTTCATATAGATCTGTAATTTTCAATACGAGGACTGCATGAGTAAATGAATATGTTATGTCACACTTCCAGTTAAAAATACTAGTTAAATCAAAATTGTAAGTTTTTTTTATTTATTTTAAACATTCTGCTTTATTTCAGTGGTGTTTATTGATTTATCTCCGCAATTTCTGGAATTTTGTAAAATAGCATGAAAATTAACAAAAATTGTTAGGCATAATCTTCGTGTATAAAACAACCATATAATATCAGTTCAGTTAAAATATGACAAACGTCGTTACTTTTCGTTTTAAATGTCGCGCGTGTTAGCACCTTTATAACTTACTGGCTAAATTTGTCCCAGTACTGAGGACAGTAAATATTGCTTATAACTTCTTGTTTTCTTTAAATTGTTAATTCTAAAATGTAACATGTAAGTGGCAATAATCTGTTATATCTCGGTAATTTCATAGAACAATTAACATGTAGTACATTCGTAAAGATATTATTTATTGAGTTTGATGAATTGGTATTAGTTTATATATATATATATATATATATATATATATATATATATATATATATGTATGTATATATATATAAATTCCGGATTTAACTTTCGTCGAACCATTCACGCTGTGAAGAACCCATAAGAAGAGGCAACAATGAAAAAAGCAAAATTGAAAAAATACGTTAATTCTGCCATTACATTTTCTATAGGTCATAAAAGCAAATAAAACTCACCTGAACTTACTACGTAAAATGAAGTTCATGTAACTTGAATATAGACCACATCATGTAATTGCAAATAAAATAACTATTTTATTTAATTTAAGTTAAAAAATATTTTACGTCTAAAACATTAAATATTTTTCTGTAGGCTAATTTATTTAGCAGGCAATTTATAGTATTTATTGGGCGTCAGCCACTATACGCAAAAAATGTATCAACACTTTACGCAATTTTATATCTGTTATAGCAGGAAATCTAGTAGGTCTACTTAGACCATTGCATTTTTATTATATTTTTGTATAATAACATGTAGACGATATACATACACGAACGAGAGGTTCTTCTAAGACAAAATAGCGTGCGTTCAGTTTATCATTAAGGGCTTGTTCCCGAGTTTTTTCAGAATTGTGCCAATAACTCAAATACTTTTTAACCAAAAATTTTGAAAAAATTTGAGTCAATGTGCAATCATACGATGCCCAATACCGTGGACGCGTTTTTTTAAATAATGAACCATTCGCCAGCAAAAAATAATTTCCTTTATTTTTGCTTATTTTTCCGGCGAAAAAACGTGGTACTTTGGGTAATGAAATCTACAAAACCGTTCAGTATAATTCTACAAAAAAAATTCCGCCACAAATTATAACATATAAGTGTCAAAACTGTGCAGCGAAATTTTTATATGAGTATTAGGTAACAATAAAAAAAAATATTTTCGAAATCACTGCAAAACTCCGTAACAAGGCCTTAATTATGTTATGAAAGTAAAAGCAAGAACATTTCATTTGAAAATACAAGGAGAGCGCGACGAACATTTTCCGTCGTTGTATGTCACATTATTTCATACACTTTGTGTCAGGAATCACTTTGACCGACTATCCAACAATTAACTGTGTGTTACGTACTTTTTTGTTCAATGATTCACATGTGTACACAATCGGAGTGATACAACCGACAAAATTTAAACCTGAAATACTATTACAGAAATATAACTTTAAAAAAACTATTTATATTTGAACGCAATCAACACTGTCGCTTTTCGTAATAATTACAACAGACTTTCAAGAACATTAACATTAATTAAAATATAATATACCATCAGCGAAAATCTAAGGCTTCAGCACTTGCCTATTATCATATCTTTCGTATCTTTAAAGTTGAATAATAAACAAACATTGCGTTGTTAAATAAAATGTATTATAATGTTTATGATTAAATCTTATTAAAGATGACAGAAAATACATCAACCAAATTATGTCTAAGTTTTTAAATTACCGCTTTTGTTGTAATCAATAACTTACCGTTTGCTTGCAGGCAATGCTGCAGCTACAATGCAGTTTGTGGCGGTGTCGGCTGCAATTACGTCAAGTATATTGTTGCAAAATACACGCAAATTGCCACTTCCAAAACCATCAGCCATTGCTATTGGACCATATATGTTGTCTATCCATCCTGGAATGGGCTCCACAAGCGTTGCCAAAACTGTGGACATTTAGTAATTTAATCTTCTCTGTTACTCAGCAATATGCGAATTAATAAATAATATAATTTTCATTTTTTTTTTTTAGAAGCTGAGAATACGTGATTTTAATTGAACACGCAATATTGGTGACCAAGTAAATTCAATACGTAAAAATTTACAAGCAATAAGCATACAGAACAATTTTCTTAAACTAGTACAGCATTACACAATATTCTGAAACAATTTCCTAGAAACTGTTCAGCAATGAACAACATCCGCATTCTCCTTACACACACTCACCCGCGGATGGCCGCACAATCGATACTGGAATATTTTCCGAATGTGTCAATATCACATTCTCTGAGGTCGCTTTAGTGAACACGTATGTATTAGGCCAGCCATTGAGGATTCTGTAAAAAAATATTTATTGACTAGTAAAATATTGGATACAAAATATTACTTCCAATAACATTTTAACATAGAAAATATTTTTTTCACGACAAACGAACTATGACACAAAAACGTGTGATAAAAATGGAGTATGAGATGTGAACACACACACACACGCACACACACTACCACAACATCACACGCGTTTGTGTGTGTATACACACGCATATACCTATGTAATACATGTGTCTATTTATATAGTGTGTGGGAGTGTGTATGTGTAATGTGAAACTAACGCGAGGATTCAGTATATATGTGTGTGTGTGTATATATATATATATATATATATATATATATATATATATATATATATATATATATATATAACAATGATTTAGGTCGAGGAGTTTGAAAGCTTCGAATTCCAGTAGCTTATGAAAAAGAAGTAAAACGTGTCTCACTAATTACCAAGTAAACTGAATTATAGAGGAAAGAAATGGTTCCCTAAAAATCTACTTTAAAATGTAATTTATTTAACTATAGTAAAATCTACCTTGTATTTAATTAGTTTTGACACTATTTTCACAATGTTATTGGTATAGTTGGTATTTTGATACGTAAAAAGGTTCTTAATGCAGTTCTTAGCCAAGCTTTATCGTTGTTTCCACGTATGACTTAAAAAAGTCATTTTTTTACAGTGACTGGATGTTTAAAATATGCTATTATTTTAAGGGTATAGTTTATAAATAAGTGAAACACTCTTCACAATTCACTTTAATATTTTGCCTTACGTTTTTCTTTTGATCAATCAGAGAAATATAAAATGTTGATACATTACGAAGTAGAAAACTTCATGGGTAGCATAAATAAACAGAAAGAAAGGAAAACATTCAATTTACCTAATCTCATCAATAGCCTCCTAATTAAGTAAATATTAATAAACTGTCAAATATTTATTGATCAGTGGTAAATTATCTTTAAATTGTTGTGTTTTTTTACCCGCAGTGACTATTTAAATTAATGTCGTTGTGAAAAAGTATCAAACTATTACATTTAATAGCAATCAGTAACGTAAGTTTTTTTTCCGAAATTATAGGAAATCGTATTTATTACATAAGTTTTAACATTCCGAAATAACATAGCCACAGACTCAACAAAACATCCGAAATCAAGCTTAAGTTTTGAATAATCCAAATGTTATTTTTTTGTCAACTTATTCGAGCGTAAAAAATTCAGCCGACCTCAATTTAAAAATAAGAAGTATCTGTATGAAAAAAATACGCATAGGCATAGCCCTACTGAACATACTAATGCGTAAAAGGAATTTCTAAAATTCCCCGATTAAAAATAGTAAACGCAACATGAACAATGTACATTGAAGTTTCGTGGCGTTTCTACAATATTTGTAGCGAGAATAATGAAATTCGGAATCATTGTTTCTCAGTGAGTTCTTGTAACACAAATTGTTAAAATGTGCTGCGTTCACAAAAATTATTACGTCAGTAACAAAAATACTTCAAAGTCAAGTAACTGTGCTTAATACTATACGAGCATTGTATTATGATCAACATACACAAACATAAACCTACATACGCACGGGCATACTTATGGAAAGTTGTACTCATCGGCATTGCTTGCTTCGGAATAAAAAAGTCCATTCTGTCCAATCGAATTATATTGAGGCATATTTGTATGCAGGTTTATATATTTACTTAAAAACTACTTGAATTGTGAGTGATTTAACATATTTCGTCACCACCAAACCAACCAAACCAAGGTATTCAAAACAAGAAATTAAGTACAACATTCTTTGTTACGACATAAGAAATGGTATGTCATAAGTTGTGACAGATTTGTGGTGGTACAGTTATGGGATAAATCTATACATATAAAATGAAGTGCCCCACTCACTGACTGACTGACTCATTCATTCATTCCTCATCAACGCCCAGCCCAAACCACTGGACCTAGAAACGTGAAATTTTAAGGGAAGTTTCCCCTTGTGGCGTAGGCGCGCACTAAAAAAGGAAATTTTGAAATTCGGCTATTGAGGTGGTGAAACGGGGTGAAATGTATTTTTTTTTTTTTTTTTTTTTGCAAATCTTTGATATTTCTCGAACCCGACGGGCTATCGTCGTCTTATTCACTTCGTTAGGTCGCAAATACAAATGTCTAGAAACAAATTACAGGATTTTTCGAAATTTTTATATTAAGAAGGTGAAAAGCCGTTTAATTCGTTTACAGTAAATCTTCTCTTCCTCTTAAACCACCTGAGATATCAAAGTTATTTTTTCTTTAAGATGAAGCTTACGCAAATACATAAAAAGTAATTTCAGAATTTTTCAAAATTCGTTTTTGAAAGCCGGTAAAAAAATAAAACAGTTTTTTGATTAATCACTCGCATCACCTAAACCGTTAGAGATATCAAGGTGGCTTTTGTCTTATAATGAAACATGAGTAAATACCTAAAAAGAAATTTAACGATTTTTGTAAATACGTCCTTGAAAGCCTATAAAAAATAAAACGTGTTTAAGAATAATCTTTCGTAACACCTGAAATAGTTCAAAATTTGTTTCCTTTTTATTTCTTGCTTATAGTTAAACCTCTTTGGACTATAGCCTGTACACGCGAAATAACACTCATGGCCTGTCTTGAATAATTTGTAGTTAAGTCTGTGGAGTTGCGGTTTTTTTTTTTGCCAACCCACCATAAATAAAACCTCTTTGGACTGTAGCCCGTACATACGAAAGTATTATTACGGCCTGCCTTTAAGTATTCACTCGGGTATTGTACAAAGTTTGTGGTGTGGGAGGGGTGGGGTTACGGGTTCGTATCCTGTGCAAGTCTTTGCGATGGGACATGACATCATAGGAGCATATTGCGTGCGCTCTTTTCACTGAGCTAAGACGATTTATAGTTCACTGTAATTGAGTACGCTAGCTGATAAATGCCTTCATCACATATTTTATCCAGAGTTACTGTTTGTATTACATAATTTCACGCGGGCAAAGCCGCGGCCGGGTAGCTATTTTGTAGATAAATAAAGATGAATTAAAAACAAAGATGTTCTGCAATTAAAGTACCCTCAGCGTAGCGGACTGGATAAAGCTGCTTGTATTTGTTGTTATAAAGATGTACAGAGAATATAGTAACACCATCAATTAATACGTTATTAAATTTTAGTTACTCTTTTCTATAGTACACGCGGGCGAAGCCGCACAGGGACAGCTAGTAGTTACATATTTCCAGAAATTTATGAAACGTAACATCTAACTTATATACTTATTAGCATACGTACAAACACAATATTAAAAAAAAAGTTTCTCTCAGGATGAACGCATTTATTATGTATATAGGCCTATATATGTATGTATGTATGTATGTATGTATATATATATATATATATATATATATATATATATATATATATATATATGAAAGCTGACTGACTGACTGACTGACTGACATATCAAACTGCAGCCCAATCTACTGGACCTAGAATCGTGAAATTTTTTGTGGGGGTTCCCCTCAGGTCGTAGGCGAGCACTAAGAAGGGATTTTTCGAAATTCGATCTCTAAGGGGGTGAAAAGGGGTGAAATGTGTTTCCGAAGAAACGTCGATAGAGCTCGAACCCGACGGCCAATAACGGTGATTTTTACTTTAATAGGACACTCGTAAAAATGCATATTATCCAATTTAAGGATTTTTCGAAGTTCAACATTTAAGGGGCTGAAAAGACCTTAAATGTGTTTCCAATTAATTATCGATATCTATCGAACCCTTCGGGATAGAGAGTTGATATTCACTTCAAAATATTGCTTACGTAAATACCCAAAAAGTAGTTTTAGGTTTTTTTGAAATTCGACCCCCAGGCAGTAAAAAAAGGCAAAATGTGTTTTTAATGAATCGTCTTTATCTTTGAAACACAATTGGCTATCGTCGTGATTTTAACTTTAATTGGTTACTTTTACAAATGTCTATGACAGGACTCAAAATATCGTTTCGAAATTCTTTATTTAAACGGTTGAAAATACGTGAAATGTGTTTTCGATTATCCTTCCATATCTATCGAATCAATCGAGATATCGAAGTAATCTTTGCTTTAAATTGGTCCTTTTGTAAATATCCCAAGTACCATTTAAAATATATTTTCCGAATTCGGCCCTAAACTTGTTAAAAATGGGGTAGCCTAATATGAGTTTTCGACTCAAATTCGATATATATCGATCCCATAGTTTTTTTATATAGAGACGTGATTTTTGTTTAGGATTGATGCTTACTCAAATACCTAAAAAGCAATTTCAGGAATTTTCAA
The DNA here is from genome assembly GCA_003012365.1 of Medauroidea extradentata. NCBI lineage: Eukaryota > Metazoa > Arthropoda > Insecta > Phasmatodea > Phasmatidae > Medauroidea > Medauroidea extradentata. The sequence continues at coordinate 68,295 of PNEQ01090963.1, forward strand.
AATTCGCCACCTAAGGACGAGAAAAGAGGTGAAAAGTGGTGAAAAGCGTTTTCAATTAATCGTCGATATATCTTGAACCCAGCTTGCTAATGTTGTGTTTTTTACGTCCACGAGATACCAATAAAGTATTCTAAAATGTTAATCAAGGGTTTTTCGAAATTTACTCTCTTAAGTGGTGAAAAGACCTTGAACGTGTTTTAGATAAATCCTTGATATCTATCGAACCCGTCGAAATATACAATTAATTTTTGCTTCAGGATGATGATTAAAGAAATTATCGCAAAACTATTTTCAGATTTTTCGAAATTCGATTTCTCAATACTGTGCAGGGGTGATATGTGTTTTGTTAGTGAATGATCGATTTTGATTCGACTGAACGGGCTAGCGATTTAATTTACACTTCAGTTGAATACTTAGACATTTGTATAAGATGTGATTTTAAAATATTTCGAAATTCGACACCCAAAAGGGTGAAAAAGCAAAAAATTTGTTTTCCATCAACCCACGTCATCTATTTAACCAGTAGCGATATTGAGGAGTTTTTTTTTTCCCCTTATAAGAAACGTGATTATTACGGAATAAAACTTAGTTGGTCAATAATCAAGGCAGACGATCCGTAAAGTAGGAACGAGCAGCGAGAAACAACCTATACAGGAGTTTCACTACAGTAACCTATCGAGACGTGATGTTGTACAACCTCTATGAGCCTAGGTCACACATATTTTATTTTTTTAAATACAATTTTATTTTCATGAATTATTTCGACGTTACGTGACGCAGTTGTTTGTCACTCAGGTCTAAATTTCGGGAGGTTCTGGGCTCGAATTCCGTTGAAAGCTGCGTGCGAACGTTCAATTCTGACACACAAAAACTACAAGGCAGAGGCAGATCGAATTAATGCAATTTACATGTAGTCTTTAAAAGTGTTAAAATTGCAGTTCGCTTTCCACTTAGGTTCCTCTACAATATCAGCTGACATATCGTCGGTATACTGCCAAAAGTGATTAAGTCATAAATGCTATTTCGTTTAAAAACAGTATTAAATTGTAGATATTAACACAAATTCGGTATGTTATTATGCTGTGACACAACAGTACGAAACGACGAATAGACTTTAAACTTGGGCAATTGTTTGTGAACAACATATATACATGTTCCTAGCATTTTTTATAATTTTATCTCATTTTGACATTGTCACTTTTGGCAGTAAACCGACGATCTATCATCTCACTAATCTCAGGTTTGGGCCACCAAATACGTTTGCGCGAAACCTTTACCCTTTGAAACTTTGTAATGTCAATAAAATTAAAGTGAATATTTTGAAAATATATAATTGAGGGCACCGTCACCAATGGTTGTGCACAGGGTAAACAGATGTTTCTCATTCGATTAACCTCTTACCTTAGATGTCTGTAATTACCCCACAACGTCAAATGTAGTCGCTGTTAGTGGAAGGGACAAACTTCAGACTGCTCTTCGCGTGGACAGCTATTGCTACTTATCTTGCTGCAGAATTAGTTCAACTAGCCACTTGGACATTCTAACAACACTTGATGACTGAAGTACCAATCTTGTGTGCAAAGAGGTTTTTTAATTAAAGTAAATATTATCAGTTACGAATAATACTCGCGAGCAAAGCCGCGGGGGACTGCTAGTATATATATATATATATATATATATATATATATATATATATATATATATATATATGTGTGTGTGTGTGTGTGTTTATGTGTGTATTTATATGTGTGTAACATTAATTCGACACATGATGTTATCGAAATTGTTAAGTAATTTTTTTTATTTTAATATGTTAACTTCTTCTAACCTGATTGGTTCTGAATATTCTCACTGCTTCAACTAGTACCTGATGGAGAGTAACTCAACTCTCATTTAGGTGATAATGTTAAGTATTAGCCACAGTATTATGAGAAATGTGTTTCCATTTATTATAACTTTTGAAGTTAAGATACATAAACTAAAGTAATATCAAAAAAATTACGTTCTCGAAAATTATCAAAGCTGTGGAAATCAGTAAAATATGTTTTCCAGTTTGACAAAACAGTGTGTTCATGTTATCATATAATTAAGACATCTTAAAAAATATGACTCACGAAACTCACGAAATAGTTTGCAAAATTTTACACAGTTATATTTTCTGCTAAATTTTGTCATTTTCTTAAAAATATATATATATAAGTTTCGCGTAAATTTAGACGCCTTACACATCGTTAAAAAATCATGTAACGATGATACAGCATAGGCAAATGTTTGGTTGCTAATCGATTGTAGCACAACCGTTGAAATACATATGTTTTCCTTTTAGATATTCTTGTTTTGTTTAGTGATATTTTCTTTATTTAAGTTAGCCCAGGAACATCGTTTCAACGGTTTTTAACAGTTTTAGCGGATATTTAAATGTTAAAATGGATAGGCAGAAAAACCAACGAGCTATATAGTTAACATAGAGGGGCGGAAACGCTTCCAAAGTGAAGCCCAATTGAACGGCTGTTTTGACCCAAGAAAACATGGCGAATAGCAGTGTGGCTAACATTATGTTAAAAATCCGTCATTATGTTCGCATAAAATCCGTTACTTTATAGCTCCACTATATTCCCGCTAAACGCAGGAAAATATGCTAATAATTATTGTAATATATTATACTGTAATAATGTTTAAATTAGCATAATTGCTCTCGTCTCTTGGCCGGAAATAAGAGTCCGCCATTTTATCTAGAGTCAAAATACCACGTTCAATTGGGCTTCACCTCAGAGCCTTGGAGATTGCTGTTTCTGCCCCTCTATGTTTACTATGTAGCTAGTTGGGAAAAACACATTCATTCACGAATATTTACATTTTTCCAGAACCTGACCTAAATTTTAACACGTTATGTAAAGTATCATTATGTAAACTACAAACTACTTAATTTACGTAGTCATTGATATACTCGCAAATATATATCTATTTATCAGAGTATATTTTTCACTAGACCTCTATCGAATCGCAGTAACGTACCATCTCGATATATCGACAATATGGCGGTAGCGGGGACGGTATATGCAGACAAAATTTACTTAGTTTATACGTGAAGTTGTGTTTAAAGCATGCTTTGTTTTCTTGAAATATCAGGTGCGACAAGTTAAGTATACTATTTTATCTGATTTACACCAGCGACATTGTTCTCGCGCGTCGTTTTCAATTTAATACAAATATATTTAGACTGATATTTAAATGTGTATATGTATTTAAATCGTAAACAAGTATATGAAGGTTTAAAATAGAATATATAAAAAAAAGTCATCCATGTGCGTTTATTGAAGGATATTAGACACAGCCTCTTTGAGTCATGCTTAAGTTCATCCTAATAATGTTTTTATTGTCAATAATATTTTTTCAATAACTACATTATGTAAAATGTATAAATATTGAGTAAACGATTTTGATATAAACTGTCGGAGTTTCAAATGTTGTTTAAGTTGGCTAATAATATTAAGAGATAGTAGACGCTTATCACGGAAACAAGGAAGGCGACAATCCGAATATCGCACGTCCGTTGAACATCTCGTCGCCAATACGCGCGACGGACTAAAATAGCGTGAAGTGTTTTCGTAGAATGTGTTCTCTAACGGGACTTCAAGCGACAGCCATGTTTTCTATTGGTTGAAAGTATGTGGTAAAGACCGATGTAAGTTTGTATGATGTATTTTTACGATTAGAATTGATTTTTTCTTAGTTACACTGAGAATGTCATTTTTAACACTTTCGAGGAGTTTGGAAATCATGTATTTATCTAGCGGACGGCATTTTTTAAAACAATATGATCACTCACTGAGGTGTTTTTTTTTATTCGTTGATAAACGCATTGGCAATAGTTTAAATACTTATTCAAAAATAATAAATTCCATACCACGCTAACCACAGAAACGCATTGTTTACAAACAGACAGACAATGATTCATGTATATTGAGATTTTCTCAACGGAAATATTCTAAAATTATCACCGTACAGAGTCTTGTGTAAACAGCGGTATAGCAAATAGTGGGAACATAAATTAAAATGTCTAAAACAAGGGATAAACATAATTTTTTGCTATTAAATCAGAGAAAAATTAACATTTTACCTGTTTAAGTATGCTTAGCAAATTGACGTAAATATACAATTTAATAAGAATAGTTATTTATACACAAACTGAAAGGGACCGAACAAATATAGGCCTATGTGATATTTGAATTATTATTGCAGTGGGATTTTACTGTAAACAGATCTGTTATACAGTATGTATCCAGCAAAACACATTAAGTACAATCTTAATAAATTGATGGAAATGTTTATGCCTGGGTAATTAGTCGTGGTCAAATTATCATAACAAATTGTTGGATGATAAAAAAATTATAACGAAAATTATATTATACCTTTTAAGTATAAATTTCACTTGAATTATTAGATATAAATAATAATAAGAAAACCAAATCAAACGTTTAATTAACTTCAACCATTTTTGATAGTTAAAGTGCTAGCTGAAATATTCTTACAATTGTAGTAAATAGTAAACATGTCAAATAATAATTTTGACAGTGTCATGCAAAATAAAATTATCGCTGCAAAATTTTTTTCACAGAATATTTCAACTAATTAAATGTTTTAACAACAAAATTTCGCATAGCTTTTAATATAGTTTTATCATGAAACATTCAGAATAGCGGCCGTTTTTTATTTTAGCATTGTATATCATAGCAGACGATGTGTGTTTTCCTAATTTCTTTAAACTAAGTAAACCATTTTACATTGATTTAGTATATCTTCGTGATAGCAGCAATTTTTAATTTTTTTGTATAGTATGACATGCATGAGGAATACTTTTTCCAATTTTAAATAAAACTGTAACGTAAATTTGGTAAGTTGACTTAACTGTGTTTTCTTTCGATCATATTTTTTAACGCAGCAATTTTTCTATATATTAGATAAATTGACGTTCAGAATTCCCATCCGTATTTCATCAAACTTACCGCATATATACTACGTTGAAGTTTTTTATTTCTGTGTTTTGTTAATCGTGTGTTCACATTTTCATGATGTCCGCAACTTTTAATTTTTAGCTTTTTTTTATATATATATATATATATATATTATAATTGTTGGTACACACACACTGCTTGAAAATATGGCTTGACTTGTGTACTTCGTTAATCTTACGGAAATATTTTCCAAAGGGCGGCAATTGTTGTATATTCAGCGTGATACAGGGCTACCATGACTCAGGAAATCGTATCCCGATTATTATCAATGTACTGTTTAGTAAGCTGACTTTATTTTTCTGTGTTTAGTTTATTGTGTGTATATTAATTCATAATTGTTGCAATTTGTATATTTTTAGCACGGTATGACGTGCTTGACAATTTCTTTCTAATTTTAATAATTCAGAAACATATAGGTATAGGTAGACCCCGGTATTTTTCGCGTAAAGATTTTTGCCCCAATTTGTTTCAGTGCCTTACGTGCAAACCTGCAGCCCAACTTCATTGCTATTGACAGAGTGTTATTTTGCAGAGTTGTTATTCATTTGACTGTGCCAATCAGTACGTGGTTAACTGTGACACATCACGTATGTGATTTGCAGGTGTAACTTCCACACGCTGGCTGTTATGGCATCCAATCACTGACCACACAGCAGAGATGCAGGTGTGCACGTAGGGCACTGAAACAAAGTGCTGCAAAAATCTTTTCGCGAAAACTACCGGGCACTAGGTATAGGCTATTGCTTGGAAAGTTGGCTTGAATGTAGTATATTGTGCTCATATTTTTAAAACGCAGTCGTTTACTATATTTAACATAACTTGACATAATTCAGGATTTCTCCGTGTTTCATCGAACCTGATAAACATACCTACATTACTCAATAATCTGACTTGAAATTTGTATATTTCATTTACCGTATGATAATATATTCATTACCTTGGGCATTTATACATTCAAAATGGTTTTCGTTCATATATTTTCAGCTTAATTTTACACACAGGAAAAAATATTTTGTGATTTTTTTTCAAACTTGTTAACATATTCTTATTAGTACACATGTAGTTCTAAGCAAGGTGACTTAAATTTTACGTTTTAGTTCTCGTCCCATAGTAAATTTATAAGTGCCGCCAATATACTTATACTATTATTACACGAAATACCTACAAATGTATTGCTCAAAATTTAATTTAACTCAGTAATCGAACAGTAATTAATAAGTTAACTTGACCTTTTATTTAGTTTATGACCTGTTTTGAGTATCTAAAAATGTGACAGTATTACATTTTGTAGTTCTCGTGGGGAATCTGGATAGTCATTTTTCAGAATTTCATCAAATTTGTACACTTATTTATCGCAAAACTGATACGAATTTTATGTATTTAGTTTGTCCTGTGTTGACAGTTACACAGCAGTGGTGTTTGAAAAAAAAAGTATATAAATCATATAACAGAAATCAACAAAACTGTGTACCCACGTAGTATCAAAAATAGCGACTGTAACTTAATATATTTTCATCGAAGAGTTATACGCATTGATAATAACTTAATAGGTTTACTTGCAGCCTCTTTGAGTAAAGCAGGATTATTAGATATGTTGGAAAACTATGGTTTATTATTATGTTGTGCACTGAAGTTCTGTATAGAGGCAGGCGGGTCTCTTAATGAGCTTATGACTCTGAATAACTTCATAGTAAACTAAAGATAGCTGTTTTAACAGTAATTATCTTTATATTTTAAAGTAGTCTTTTGAAAATACGCATAAAATTCTTATGTCTAAGTCGCTTAACGTATTAAAATGACAGCTTATTTCCATGAACATTACTGTCCACGCTAAGCTTTCTTACCGTTAATTTGAACTGCCAAAACCCTTTTTGCTAATAATTCACCAACATAATATAATGAATACAACGTTTAGATCACTATCAGCCATTGTCACAATATCAATTTCAGGCCACAAATAAGCACACATAGAGACACACATGTATGTATGTATGTATATATATATATATATATATATATATATATATATATATATATATATATATATATATATATATAACATTTATTGTAATAAATAGCAATTTCAACTTTATATACTAGAATGGAACTGTTTAGACTTAAAAAAAATTATAATTGATTATTTTATCGGTAATAAAACCTGCGTGGGTAAGGAAACAATAGATTGCTTAGACTATAATTAAGAAAATAAATATTTACCCATTCATGATATACAAGGTTTATTGATAAATAATAAATGAATATGGATTTAAAAAAACATTATTTATACGATGTTTCAAAAAAGAGCATGTTCTAGAACAACATGTTATCTCACAGTTTCTGACTGACGAATACCAAAAGAAAAACATTTAAAAACTGTTGCGTAATGCTCGAAAAAGTTAAACATCTCGGGAGGTTTTCTAGCTGCTTGTCTGTAAATAGCAAGCATCTGTTACCGTCCTTAGTTTGACATGTTTAGGTCTATAGTGGAAGTTTGTAAATAAATTGTAATTTAAGCTGAAAATTGTTTTAAGAGAAATTTCTTACTTGCTGGTTAAAATATCGAGTTCTGATTCCGTCAATCTATCCAGCAGAGCTAGTAGGTCTTCCAATGAGAAAGGTGGATCATAAAACTTCTCCCTTATCTCATCTTGAATACAGTTGGAAAAAGCCGTCGATACAAATACTGCAGCCTGAAACGTAATTATTATTATTTACCAGTGGCAATTATTCCATAAATAATACATATAGCGAGAGACGTAGCCAACAAGAGCCTGACGGGATCAGTCCCCTCCTTCCTCCTCTCCGAAACCATCATCTGTTTTTTCCACCTGGGTTTTCAGTAAAAGGAGACATTTTTTTAGGACGAGTAGTATTAACTTAGAAGGGTCCTCATATTCTGTTGATAATCAACATTGTGCGTTCACTCCATTTGTGTCTTCCTCCTCTCTCCTCTCCCCATCCTCACTTAACACCAAGTTAACATCATAGTCAACGATAAATAAGGCTTTCGAAGAGTCATCCGCTAACTCGTTTTGTTCTGAGAATGTTTTGTGACACGCAGCGTGCTCAAGTGGGCTTCATAAAATACAAAGAAACATCCGTTTGCAAGAACTTTGGATTCACATTTCGACACGAAATATAAAGTAAAATTCTCTATGTATTTAACACGTCCCGTTGTCAGTGTAATACGTGTATGGACATTTAGCATAAAACTTTTTCGAAGTGCGGGTTAAGCACGGTTCTGTCTGTAAAATACTTTGTCTTTAAAATAAAAATAAAGCACACAAGCATATTCAAATCGCGAACAGCTCCTACGTTACTACATTAACGATGTGTACTTATTTTGAAACTAATGTACACAAAATATGGAAGAAAACGAAGGTTAATTTACATCTCGAATTGGTACAGCCGTTGCCATCTTTCGTTCGGTTCGTGATAACAGCATTTTCTATTTAAAATAGTCATGCTTAACCTACTGAAGATCGTTACTATGCGCCTGCCCTGTATTACGTCGTTTTTTGGTGGAGTTTTACATCTTGTCCTCAGTGAGGTTAATACAGATGGTACAAAACACACTTTATACACTGTTAGAAAAAAATTCCGCGAAAATACTGGCAAAAAATTATCCAGAAATCTTCGTCAAGTAACGGACACTTAGTTTTTTTTCATAACGGAACCCTCCGTAAAATAACGGACAATACATTTTCCCCCCAAAAAATTTAAATTTCTGTAATCTGCTAGCACTCCATTTTCTAGAAATACTATATTTTCTTATTAGCTATGTGTTATCGAGATTCTGACGCACTACTTAGTAACCTGAAAAATTTTTCGAAGTTGTTGGGATTCGAACCCACGACCTTACAATTACAAGTCAGAAGTGATCTTTGAACGATTCTTGCAAAGGGTTGGTATTATGTATAGAACCGATATCATGGACATACGCCATTGCTTGCGAATGTTGCCGTCTTGCAGAAAACATCCACAATAAAACGAATAACAACAACAAAAACCAACAAAGAAAAGTCGAGCGTTAGCTGTTGTCAACAAACAAATAACATACAGTCCTAGAGAGGGACATAGTCGTAACCACAAAGTGGAACAGATAAAAAACAAGCAACAAAAAAATTCAAAAAAATTCAAAAAAATTAATTCCAAGCTGGAACACCAAAATAACATCAAAAAAGTTAAACTGAATAATCCAGACTAGCCGAACATGTCTGGGAAAATAGTCACAAAATAATGTGGGAAGAGGCTACCCCAATCACACAGGAGGCAAACCAGACCAAAAGAAAAATAAAAGAATCAGCATTCATTATCAGCAATAGTAAATTCATCAGCCAGCAGAGAATTGAACTAAAAAATATTTGGATTCCTTTAATTAAAAAAGAAACTTCTTTAAATACACACAATTAATAATAATGAATATATATTTTGTTCTTTAAACTTACAGCTTTGTAAAACTATAGAACTGGATACATTTTTCACTGCATAATCTCCCATTACAAGCTGCGCGACCAATTAGGAGGCAGCTGCACTCTCATTGGCTAAGCTATAAGTAGGCATTTTTCCTATATAAGACCCCTGTTTTTTCCAGATGCCACAGTCAGTCTGCTGGAGTTCCTCAGTCTGCACGTGTGCCTGAAGACGGGAACAGATCCCAGTTCCCGAAACGTCGCATCTGTTGTCGTCCAAGAAGCCTTCTACTTTTTCGTCCGTTATTCGTCTGTTTTTTTTTTTTTTTCGTGTTTCGTCGTTGTGTCACACTCATTTCGTCTCTCGACTTTTGTGTTGTCTTCGTTGTGTTTGTCTGTCTATTACCTGTTTTCATAAGTCTCTTTTCTGTATTCTCGTTCGTTTTTGTTGTGTCGTCTTTCATCACACGACTATATTCCAGCTTGGAATTAATTTTTTTGAATTTTTTTGAAATTTTTTGTTGTTTGTTTTTTATCTGTTCCACTTTGTGGCTACGACTATGTCCCTCTCTAGGACTGTATGTATGTTATTTGTTTGTTGACAACAGCTAACGCTCGACTTTTCTTTGTTGGTTTTTGTTGTTGTTTTTCATTTTATTGTGGATGTTTTCTGCAAGACGGCAACATTCGCAAGCAATGGCGTATGTCCATGATATCGGTTCTATATACAAGTCAGAAGCTCTAACCAGTTTTTTTTTTTTTTTACTTTTTAAATAAAAATGTTTGATACAATGACAAGGCTATCGCCTCGCCACTGCACCAAACATTCCCCCCTTTAAGTGAGTCTATGTCATATAATCCCCAGTGACTTTTTGCTTCGTGTAAGTGACGTAATTGGACGTTGGCGTGTGGCAGATAGACAAGACGAATACAAACACCCAGTCCTGAACCCGAGGAAGTGACTGTAAATGTCACCTCCCCGGCCGGGAATCTAACCCGGGACCCTTGACCCAGCAGCCAGGAGCGCTAACCACTGAGCCAAGCAGTCGGACCCCAGTGAACAACGGTAATAATTTATGAGTAAATGAGTTCCATGCAGTGGTAAGATATCAACATTATAAGAGACAACTTTTGTGTTTGACATCCGGGATTCATAGTGATTTTAAATACCACTTTTATTTTAAGACGTACAGTAAAATACGCTTTAAAATTGTAGAAACACATATTAATGAATTTATGGAAAGTTACAATCAAAAATCCGTAAACTGGCAATACGGACAAATTTCCGTAAAGAAAATATTACGGAAGCCACTTCTGTAAAATTATAGTACTTTTCTGTAAATATTTCCGTGAATTTACATAAATGTTTAACAGTGTACGTTATAAGGATTATGGGATGTAACGGCCGATAGCACTGCTGAGTAACCATCCCAGCATTTTCCTTAAATGTCCTAGCGAAACCATGGAAAACACCTGTATCAGGATGGCCGAACAGGAGATCTAACTCAGATCCTAACTAATGCCACTTCGCTCGGTTATTGTGTAGTTAATACCTTGAGATATTTAACAACGTACCTTGCATTTCATTAAATTAACGTAATGTAATTAGGTTAATTTCCTAAAAAGAATTATGTTTGGTTTCAAGGCATAAATAAGTAGAGTAATGAAAAAGTCGCATTATTTCTTGACAGCAGACTGAGTTCTAGAATATTGTACATCAGTTTGACTGTTTCTATTGCCTAGCAATTTGTGCAAGTGTCTCAAAGGCCACAAAATTAATAATTTTGGTATTTAAAAGCAGCCAGTCTCCTGACACTACATCATACACGAATACTTTTTAACAGGAAGCGCCAATTATAAAAATCGGATATTGTGGTTGGATGCGTATAGTGGAATGGAGAAGAGCCTCTTCTCAAACACAAACGAGAATTTTACAGTTTCCTACAAATAAGTTGCTTTTACAGACGTCAACATAGAATAAAATAGCAAGACAGTTATTTTTATTTACGGCAGAAAATTGAGGATATATTCAGCTTATTTTATAGTAGGCTAGAGTATTACTTGTAGAACAGCTTATGTAATCGTAATAGCATACATTTAAATGTGGCCTTAGAATATGTGCTTAAGAAATTGGTTTTAAACAAGTAATTTGGCAAAAATGTAACATACACGTGTGATGGTCATTTTCTACATTAATTTCGAAAGTCACACATTTAGAGTTGATAATGCAAGTTAATCGAAGTCATTGAAAAATTTTTTATTAAAAATAATTCAAAATTAATTTAAAATTTTAGCAAATATGTGAAATGTTTAGTGACCTCTACTTTCACAATTACCTTAAGCCTACATCTAAATAGGCTATGCCACTTGCTACTGTTTCCTACTTCCATGTGCATTTTTGTTAAGTTTAAAAGATTACTACGGAATAGTTCTGACACTGCTATGCAACAAAAGTTTGGCACATGCTACTATCCAGTGTACTCATGAAAATTATAAGCATACAATAATATTACTATATTTGTGAAGTAAAATGAAAATACTTGGGCGGATGTTTAAAACTATGGCCATAAGTGCCGGTGAAAGTTACCAATGTGATTATTAAGCAGTGTCGGAATGCAAGGGTGGAAGAAACTCGAGATCCCCGTGGAAACCAACTGACCAGCAACTTCGTCCTACACAATTATCACAGGCGGAAATCCGAAGTGACCCGGCCAGGGGTTTATCCATCGTATACTAATTGTTTGAATCACAGTCATACATCGTACAATTCCCTTCTTGTACTTAACAAATATCTTATGGCGTCCTTGAAAAATTTTTCTCGGAAACCAATTTTCCCAGAAAAATTATTGTTATTTTTTTTTTTTTTTTTTAGTTTCTACCAGTTACATATTCTGCATTTAGGCATGAAAATTGCTTAAATAGCTCCATGTTGCAGGTTGAAATAAAAATTTCCCCCAGAAGAGAAAACCCGGAACCATCTTCTAGGGGAGTGGAGGTCAATACTAAAATGTGTTATCCAAACCCCACTCCCCACAAAGAATACTGGAATCATAGATACGTCCCTGCATATTTCAACAATATGCACTTAATTCATTAGTCTATACAACAAAATATTCCGCTTAAACCGACATGCTACATGTTTCGTGAAACTTAAATAAATTTTGGTTTACTAAAATAATATGCATACAATCAAAAACGTTCAAAATTAGGTTTTAAAAAAACTCGGGAGAGTCTTAATGTTACAACACAACTTTGTCACTTACGTAATCAATTTTCCTACATTTTCATATATGACTGCTTTAACAAACTGGCTTTGGTCATTATTTGTATCACACCAGAATGGAGTTTATTTCCATGTCATATTGTTAGTTAACCTGTAAATATTTCTTCTAGAAAAAATTATTTCTTACCACTAGAATCACTGTACTAATTTGTAACGAAATTTTTTCACCCATATTACGCTTAGCCTATACTTACATACTTAAGTGTTCACTTGTTATTCAAAATCATAATTCCGTGTTTGTTATCCGAACATTCTTGTTTCGGTCTTACATTTTCCCTGTAATCACTCGGGTGAATTATTACGGCCATCAACAATTCCTATCCTAGTTTATGTGCTAGGTTGAGTTCATTAGTAAAGCGTCTCAAGTATATTTTCTGTTGTCGAAAATAAGAGCAGAATTAAAATACAAATAAAAATTTATGCAATAAGCTACATAACATGTCTCGAACAGCTGAATATAAAAATTTTACGTTGTCAAGATATAATAATTTTTCGAAAATTGTAATAATGTGCACGTGGTCTTTTGACATATATTACTGTTAACATTCATAAATATTTTCTCCTCCTAGACACGTAAGGTATAGCACTCACTTTGAGAAAAACGCAAGTACGACAAAGACTGATGACCTCCATGGTGCCCTTGAAATTCCCAATCGCTACTGTTTTTAGTTTCTCGTCAAACATAACCGTGGAGCCAAGTGCAGCACGATGTTCACTTGTTGAGTCAGGTCATGGTAGTCAGAATCATTGAGGCCCAGGCGAGGTGTCGAGAAGCCTCCAGGAACAAACACTATCTTCTCCAGCGAGTCTGGATGCTCACACTTGACACGGTCAAACACCTGAGACAATCCACTCACACCATATTACAAGACTAGCAATGTTCACTTGTTGTGTCAGGTCATGGTAGTGATAGTCACTGAGGCCCAGGCGAGGAGTCGAGCAGTCTCCAGTTACAAACACTATCTTCTCCAGCGAGTCTGGCTGCCCGCACTTGACATGGTCAAACACCTGACGCAATCCACACAGACCATATTACAAGACTAGCAATGTTCCCTTTTTGAGTCTGGTCATGGTAGTGATAGTCACTGAGGCCCAGACTAGGAGTCGAGCAGTCTCCAGGAACAAACACTGTCTTCTCCAGCGAGCCTGGCTGCTCGCACTTGACACGGTCAAACACCTGAGACAATCCACACAGACCATATTACAAGACTAGCAATGTTCACTTGTTGAGTCAGGTCATGGTAGTGTTAGTCACTGAGGCCCAGGCTGTGAGTCGAGCAGTCTCCAGGTACGAACACTATCTTCTCCAGCCAGTCTGGCTGCTCACACTAAACATGTTCAAACACCTGAGACAATCCACACAGACCATATTGCAAGATCATCAATGTTCACTTGTTGAGTAAGGTCATGGTAGAGATAGTCACTGAGGCCAAGGCCAGGAGCCAAGCAGTCTCCAGGTACAAACACTGTCTTCTCCAGCGAGTCTGGCTGCTCGCACTTGACACGGTCAAACACCTAACACAATCCACACAGACCATATTACAAGACTATCAATGTTTACTTCTTGAGTCAGGTCATGGTAATTATAGTCACTGAGGCCCAGGCGAGGTGTCAGGCAGTCTCCAGGAACAAACACTATCTTTTCGAGCGAGTCTAGCTGCTCGCACTTGACACGGTCAAACACTTGAGACAATCCACACAGACCATATTACAAGACTAGCAATGTTCACTTGTTGAGTCAGGTCATGGTTGTCAGCATCACTGAGGCCCAGGGGTGGTGTCAAGCAATCTCCAGGAACTAACACTGTCTTCTCCAGCGAGCCTGGCTGCTAGCACTTGACACGGTCAAACACCTGAGACAATCCACACAGACCATATTACAAGACTAGCAATGTTCACTTGTTGAGTCAGGTCATGGTAGTGATAGTCACTGAGGCCCAGACTAGGAGTCGAGCAGTCTCCAGGTACAAACACTGTCTTCTCCAGCGAGCCGGGCTGCTCGCACTTGACACGGTCAAACACCTAAGACAATCCACACAGACCATATTACAAGACTAGCAATGTTCACTTGTTGAGTCAGGTCATGGTAGTGATAGTCACTGAGGCCCAGGCGAGGTGTCGAGCAGTCTCCAGGAACAAACAATACTTTCTCCAGCGAGCCTGGCTGCTCACACTTGACACGGTCAAACACCTGAGACAATCCACACAGACCATATTACAAGATTAGCAATGTTCACTTGTTGAGTCAGGTCATGGTAGTGATAGTCACTGAGGCCCAGACTAGGAGTCGAGCAGTC